>CM053579.1:348680-368628 GCA_028646485.1 Cryptoprocta ferox
AGGATAGTTTGTTCCAGCTTCGAGAAGAATGCTGGTGCAATTTTAATTGGGATTGCATTGAATGTGTAGATTGCTTTGGGTAATAATGACATTTTAACAATGTTTATTCTTCCGATCCATGAGCATGGAATGTTTTTGGCATTGTGTTTTAAATTTTATATCTGAATTGCCCATTTCTAGTATATTGAAAGCAGTTGACTTTTGTGTATTAACCTTGTATCCTGCAACCTTGCTGTAGTTTTTTATTAGTTCCAGGAGTTTTGTTTGTTTGGGATTTTATTTTTTGATCAATTTTTCTACATAGACAGGCATACAATCTACAAAGACATTTCTATTTCTTCTTCCCAATCTGTATATCTTTTATTTCCTTTTTTTAACTTAATGCACTAGTTAAGACGTGGAGTACAATGTTGAATAAGAGTGGAGGAGTGGTGAGTGGAAGTATTCTTATCTTTTTTCCTACCTTAGTAGTAAACTATCTACTTTCTCATCTTTAAGTATGTTAGCTGTAGGATTTTGGAGATATTCTTTATAAAGTTGAGGAGGTTTCTCTTTATTCCTAATTTGCTGAGAATCTTATCATGAATGGGTGTCAAATGCTTTTTCTCCATTTACTGATATTGTCATGCAATTTTTTTATCCTGTTGATGATAAATAACATTAATTGATTTTTGAATGTGTAATCAGTCTTGCATACCTGGAATAAATCCCACTTGGTTGTGGTAGGTAAATCTTTCTGTACATTGTTGGATCTAATTTGTTAATATTTTGTTGAGGGATTTTGCATCTCTGCCCATGAGACATATTGGTTTTTAATTTTCCTTCCTAATAGTGTCTTTGTCTGGTTTTAGTAGACTCATAGACTGAATGAGGAAATGTTATCTCTTCTGTTCTTTGGAAAAGATTGTAAACAATTGGTATCACTTCTTTAAATGTTTGGTAGAATTTCCCTGGGAAATCATCTGGTCCAGATGCTTTCTGTTTGGGAAGACTGTTATTAACTGTTGATTCAATTTCTTTAATTAGATATAAGCCTACTCAGATGACCTATCTCTCTTTGTGTGTTTTGGTAGATTGTGTCTTTTAAGGAATTAGTCTATTAAATCTAAGTTGTCAAATTTATGAGTTAGTGTTGTTCATATTATTATTTTATTATCCTTTTAGTGTCCACGAGATCAGTTGTGATGGCCCATCTTTCATTTCTGATATAAGTAATTTCTGTCTTCTTTTTTTTTCTTGGTTACTCTGGCTAGAGTTTTATATATATGTTATTGATTTTTTTCTCTATTAACTTCCTGTTTTCAATTTCATTAGTTTTTACCCTATTTTTGCTTCATTTCTTCTGCTTAATTTGGATTAAATTTGCTCTTCTTTTTCTAGTTTCTTAAGGTGGAATCTTAGATAATTGATTTTTGGATATTTCTTCTTTTCTAATATATGTATTCAATGCTATACATTTCCTCATAAGCATTACTTTTGCCATATCCCACAAATTTTGATGTTGTATTTTCATTTTCATTTAGTTCAAAATATTTTTAAAATTTCTTTTGAGACTTTATCTTATATCCATGTGTTATTTGGAAGTGTGTTGTTTAATCTCCAAATATTTAGGGGTTTCTAGTTATCTTTCTGTTTAATTCCATTGTGGTCTAAGAGCAAACATTGTGTAATTTTTATTCTTTTAAATTTGTTAAGGTGTATCTTATGGCCCAGTATGTGGTTTGTCTTGCTGAATATTGCATGTCAGCTTGAGAAGAATAAGCATTCTGCTGTTGCTGGATGAAGCATTCTATAAATGTCAGTTAGATCCAGTTAATTAATGGAGCTATTAAGTTTAATTACTTACTGATTTTATGCTTTCTGGATCTGTTAATTTCTGAGAAAGGGATGTTGAAGTCTCCAACTATAATAATGGATTTCTCTACTTCTCATTGCAGTTCTATTAATTTTTGCCTCATGTATTTTATGCTTTGTTTTTAGGCACATATACATTAAAGATTGTTGTGTCTTAAAACATCAACCCCTTTATCATTATATAATGCCCCTCCTTATCCCTGAAATGTTTACTTGCTCTGACGTCTGCTTTATCTAAATTCAGAAAGGAACTCTATTTTTCTTTTGATTGGTATTAGCATGGAATATCACTCTCCATCCCTTGACATTTAAAAAAAATTAATGTTTATTTCTTTTTGAGAGACTGAGAGAGACAGAGGGAGAGTGGAGGAGGGGCAGAGAGAGGGAGACACAGAATCTAAAGCAGGCTTCGGGCTCTGAGCTGTCAGCACAGAGCCTGACACGGGGCTTGAACCCACCAATTGAAAGATCATGACCTGAGCTGAAATTGGATGCTTAACTAACTGAGCCACCCAGGCGTCCCCCACTTTACCTTTAAAAAAAATGTTTATTTATTTTGAGAGAGAGAGAGAGAAAGAAAGAGAGGAAAAGCGAGCAGGGAAAGGGCAGAGAAAGGGAGAAGAGAGAATCCCAAGCAGTCTCCATGCTGTCAGTGCAGAGCCCGATGTAGGGCTCAAACTCAGTAACTGTGACACACGACCTGAACCAAATTCAAGAGTCAGACACTTCACTGACTGAACCACTCAGGCACCCCTCCATCCCTTTACTTTTAATTTATCTGTCTTAATATTTAAAGTGGGTTTCTTATAGATAACATATAGTTAGATATTGGTTTTTTATTGACTCTGATAGTCTCTGCCTCTTAATTGGTGTATTTAGACTATTTACATTTAAAATCATTATTGATATAGTGGAGTAACATCTACATTATTTGTGTTTTATTCATTGCCCTTTTTCTTTGTTTCTTTTGCTTTTGAATCTTGTTTCGTTTTCTTTGGTTTTAATTGTGTATTTTATATGGTTCTGTTTTTTTCTCCCCTCTTATCTTATTACTTATAGTTATTTTAAAATTTTTAAGTGGTTGCCCCAGAATAAATACACATTTACAATTAAATCTGCATCCACTTTCAAATAATACCATACTGCTTTATGGGCAATGTGAGTACCTTATAATAACAAAACAATTCTAAATCTTTTCTTCCATGCCTTATAACATTGCTTTCATACATTTCACTTATTCATAAGCTACAATCATCCAATATATTGTTAATATAACTATTTTGAATAATATTTTCTATTAGGTCATTTAAGAATAAGTATTAAAGATTTTATTTTACCTTCATTTATGCGTTCACAAACACTTCCTTTCTTGACATATGAAAACTTTTGACAGTTTAAAAGAAGTTGATCTCAGGGTACCTAGGTGGCTTAATCGGTTAAGTATCCAACTTCAGCTCAGGTCATGATCTCACCGTTCATGAGTTTTAGCTCCACGTCGGCTCTGTGCTAACAGCTCAGAGCCTGGAGCCCACTTCAGATTTTGTGTCTCCCTCTCTCTCTGCCCCTCCCCTTCTCACACTCTGTGTGTCTGTCTCTCAAAACCAAATAAACATTAAAAGAAAAAAAATTTTAAAGAAATTGTAAAAGAAATTGATCTCATAAATAAGCATTTCTATGAAATAGATTATTGCAAAAGAAAAAACAGAACATTTTAAAAAAGGTTTCAAATATTATCAACAATATTCAAGAAAACATTATACCTATGCAACAAATAATATTATTAACAATGTTCAAGAAAACATTATACCTATGCAACTAAATTAGAGAAGGCTGTTATGAAGTAGTCAGGAAAGAGGATGTGACAGAAGTGGACCAAAATGAAGACATGATGAAAGAAATACCTGGAAATCTAAAGCATACATTTATAACCATAAGAAAAAAAACTACCATAAGGGCAAAAGACATAGTATTAGAAGAGAATCAGTGTAGAAAACTTCCTAGTTAATCTGTTTTAAGATAGCCAGAAACAAAGGCAGAAATAAGAAATTTAAAAGCCTCACTCAATTAGATTAAAAGAAAATAATGGAGATGTCAGACAATGAAGATAATTTCAATGTTTTTCAAATGTAAAAAGGAAACAATTTGATTATAATGTAAAATTTAAAATATATTAATAAAATATTTAAAATAAAAGAGAGAAAGAAAGAAAAGACCTGGTTGAAAGATTGAAAAAGCAGAATATCTAAGAGAAAGATATATTCCTGTGTTTATTCATTATATACAATCATGGTAAGGTTATCAAATGTTAATACATTGCACAGAGGTCATTGTGCATAATTTTACAGTATGATACTGACTCTTTGAAAGAACCAAATTCCAAATATTAAGCATAAAAGTTCTGGTCCTTTATCCAGCAAAAAACATTTAGGGCTTTTAAGTCAAGGACTAGGGAAGATGCACAAATGGTTCGTCTACAAATATAGTTAGCTACTGTATTCATGGGTAAAAAGTGACCCTAAATAATCATTTAATGGTAAGCCTAAGCTTAGGGAACTCAACTTTGAACATCGTACTTAATATTGGAAGACTGAAAGCTTTTACTCTAAGACTAGGAATAGGATAAAAATGTCTGTTCCCATCATTTCTATAAAACATTGCACTATAGATTCTGTTTGGGCAATTAGGCAAGAAAAAAAAGGCATCCATATTTGAAAAGAAAAAGTGAGACTATCTATTTACAGATGACCTAAACTTGTATATAGGCATTCCTAAGGAATACACACATACAAGCACATACACACACATATTGAGAACTAATAAACAAATTAATATACTAAAACAAATTTTACTTCTATACACTAGCAATGATCAATTTGAAGATGAAATTAAAAATGATTTTATTTACAAATAACATCAAAAAGAATAAAATACTTAGGACTGAAGTTAATGAAAAAAGTACAAGACTTATACACTGAAAAGTATAAAACATTGTTGAAATTAAAGAAGACCTAAATAAATGGGAACACATTTCATGCTCATGGATCAGAGAACCAAATATTGTTAAGATGGCAATACTCCCCATTTGATTTACAGAATCAAGGTAATTCCCATCAAAATCCCAGCTGATTTTTTGTAGAAATTGATGAGCAATTACTAAAATTCATATGAAAATTCAGGAGGCATAGAATAGTCACAAGTCCTTTTAAAATTTTTTTATGTTTATTGTTTTTGAGAGAGAGAGAGAGAGAAAAAGGGGGGAGACAGAGTGCAAGTGGGGGAGGGGCAGAGAGAGAGGGAGACACAGAATCTGAAGCAGGCTCCAGGCCTTGAGCTTTCAGCACAGAGCCCACACAGGGTTCGAACTTGTGAACTGGGAGATCATGACCTGAGCCAACGCCCAACCAACTGAGCCACTCAGGCGCCCCTAGCTGCAACAGTCTTGAGAAGGAAGAGCAAAATAGGAGTATTTTAACTTTCTGAATTCAAAATATACTGCAAAACTATGGTAATCAAAACAGTGTAGTATTGGCATAAGAACAGATAAATAGATCAATGGAATAGAATTGAGTGCCCAGAAATAAACTCTTACATTTATGGTCAATTGATTTTCTACAAAAATGTCAGGACAATTTAATGGAAGAAAATAGTCTTTTCATGGAAGAAAATAGTCTTTTCAAGAAATGGTGCTGCGACAAGATATCCACATGCATATTAATACATTTGTACCCCTAACTCACACCATACAAGAAAATCAATTCAAAATGAAAATAGACATAGAAGTAAAAGATCATACTATAAAATTCATAGAAGAGGACCATCTGGCTTGTGAAGATGGTGGCAGAGTAGGAGGACCTTAGGCTCACCTAGTCCTATTAATACAACTAGGTAACTATCAAATCATCCTAAGTACACCAAAAATTGATCTGAAGGTTGGCAGAACAAACTTCACAACTAAAGGTAGAGAAGAGTCCATAGTGAAGATGGTGGAAATTGCAATGACATGGTTTGGGAGAGAAATGGATCATGGGGAGGGAGGGAGCCACAGTTGCAGAGAAGAGTGAGAGATAGACTAGCACACAGGGGAGCACACAGAGAAAATGAATACCCATAATAATTGGCTTGGAATGCATTTGGCTTGGAGGGCATTGGGGCTTCTTTTAGACAGAAAGCAGGCAAACAACCCATGGACATTCAGAATGGAAACAGTGATCTGAAGAGTGCCTGGGGCACATAATGAGAAGGTTATTTTCTCATTTTGGAGCATGTCCCAGAGAGGCAGCATTCATAAAGAGACACCTCTGGGGAGAAAAAAAAACTGGCTGGTGCCATTTCCTTCCCCCACACTTAAGCATAAGCACAGGGCCACCTGCAGGAATTGGCACAGAACAAACATCACCTAACTTGCTTATACCAAGCCCCAACCCCCATGCTCCAATGGAACTACCCTTCACAGTCATGCTTGCCCCAGTTCAAGGGACATGGGCCCCCTATCCCAGAAGACTGGCCAAAGCCCCTGTTAATACCATGTCTCTGACCCATGAGTGTAAAGGCTCAGGAAGTTCAGCATCAGGCACTTGATCTTGGCTCAAGTTATGATCTCATAGTTCATGAAATCAAGCCCCAGGTAGGGCTCTACGTTGACAGCATGGAGCCTGCTTGGGATTCTCTCTCCATCTCTATCTGCCCCTCACATGCTCATGCTCACTCTCTCTCTCTCTTTCTCTCTCTCTCTCAAAATAAATAAATAAACTTAAAAAAAGTAGAGCTCCTCTGAAATCCAGCAATTACACTACTGGGTACTTACACAAAAAATAGAAAAACACAAATTCAAAGGGATACATGCACCCTGATGTTTATAGTAGCATTATTTACAATAACCACAATTATGGAAGGAGCCTAAGTGCTTATCAATAGATGAACTGATAAAGGGGAAGTGGTATATATAAAATCTCCACACAAGGGAATATTATTTAGCCATGAAAAATAATGAAACTAATATAACACTATATATTAACTATATCGGAATTAATATTTTAAAAAATGTTAAAGGAAAATATAAGAGTAATCTTTACTATCTTGGGTCAGGAGATGGTTTCTTAGATTCATGACAAAAATCACATGACAAAATATAAAACAGATAATTTGACTTTTTCAAAATTAAAAAAATTTGTGCTATCCATGATATCAAGAAAATGGAAAGAGAATCCTGAGAATGAGAGGAAAATTTTGTAATTCATGAACTGATTGATAAGGGACTCCTTAAAAAGTTTTTATTTAAATTCCAGTTAGTTATCATACATGTAATATTAGTTTCAGGTGTACAAAACAGTAATTCAGCACATCCAAACAATACCTGTTGCTCATCACAAGTGTACTTCTTAACCCCATCACCTATTTCACCAATTGCCCTAACCACCTCCCCTCTGGTAACTATTAGTTTATTCTCTGTAGTTAAGTGTCTGTTTCTTGATTTGCCTCTCTCTTTCTTTTTATTCCCCCTTTTGCTCATTTGTTTTGTTTCTCAAATCCTACATATGAGTAAAATCACATGGGATTTGTCTTTCTCTGAGTGAAGTATCTCGGTTAGCATATTACTCTCTAGCTCCATCCATGTTGTTGCTACTGGCAAGATTTGATTCTTTTGTTTTCAAATTTTTATTTAAATTCCAGCTAGTTATCATACAGTACAATATTGGTTTCAAATTTAGAATTTAGCGATTCATCACTTACATACAACTATCAATGCTCATCACAAGTGCCCTCCTTAATCCTCATCACATATTTATCCCATCCCTCCCACCATCCCTCTAGTAACCCTCAGTTCATTCTCTATGGTTAAGAATCTGTTTCCTGGTTTGCCTCTCTTTCCCTCTAAGTTCATTTGTCTTGTTTCTTAAATTCCACGTATGCATGAAATTGTATGGTATTTGTCTTTCTCTGACTGACTTATTTTGCTTAGCATATAATACTCTCTAGCTCCATCCATGTCATTGCAAATGGCAAGATTTCATTCTTTTTTATGGCTGAGTAACATTCCATTGTATATATACACCACACCTTCTTTATCCATTCATCAGTAAATGGACATTTGGGTTATTTCCATAATTTGGCTATTGTTGATAATAATGCTATAAACATGTATCCTGATAAAGGACTTTTATCCCGAATACATAAAGAACTTTTACACCTCAATAATATAATAATAAATATCCCAGTGAAAAATGCAAAGGGATCCAAACATACATTTCTCTGTAAAAATTATAAACAAGTGAACAGATGTTCACCATCATTAGGGAAATTAAAAGCAAAAGTATAAGTAGATGCCGTTTAATACCCACTAGGATGGGTACAATAAATGCAAACATTCACGAGAGTTTTCAAGGATATGGAGAAATTTCAACCCTTATACACTGCGAGTGGGATTGTAAAATGATCACGCTCCTTTGAAAAACACTTTAGGCATTCCTCAAAATGTTCAACATACAATTATCATATTACGCATCAATTCTACTTCTAGGTATATGCCAAGGAGAAACAAAAACATATGTCTACACAAAATCTTGTAAAAAAGCAGTATTAGCAGAATTATTCATAGTAGCTAAAAAGAGGAAACAACACAAAAGTGTATTAACCATAATCCTTCGAGGCTCAGTTCAAGGATCTCCTCCTCCAGAAAAGCTTCCCTCATTCATTGTCCCAGGCCAGGCTAAGTGTTCTGCCATGGTGCCTTCTAGACATCTTTTCTTCACAATAGTACAGCTCCTCTCCATCTTGACTCCTCTGCTTTTGCTCAGTCCCCCCAGTGCTAAGTGCACTGACTTTAGAACTAAAAAGGCACAGATTTAAATATAGGCCCTGTCATTTCCTAACTCTGTGACCTTGGGGAAGCACATAGTAAGCCCTCCAAAAATTCCAGTTTCTTTCACTCTTCTGGCTTCTTGGAAGGTAACTGTTAAATGTCAGTTTGTAGTAGAACCCTGGTGTCCTTATGCCCTGCAGCTTTCTGGGATGTGGCAGATACATGTTTGTTGTTCATCCTGTCTTTCATTGAGAAACCATTCGTCCTTCTGCAAATTTAACTCAGTCTTTGTGATTTGGGTGGTCCTGCCCCTAAGTCCCAGGAGTGGCAGAAGACACAAGGCTGGTCAATCCAAGGTCTACATCTTTTGTCCATAGTGATTGGTACAGGGCTGGGCCTGTGGCTTAATCAGAATCCTTTCATGAAATTTGTCATATGGATGGATATTAGAAGGGAGAGAATCTCTCTCTTCCTCTCCCCCATCCCCCCCGCCAAAGCATGAGATGCATGACATTGAAGACTTGGTATGCCAGCAGCCATCTTACTGCCTGTCTGAGAGTGAAGCCAAACAGAATCAAATAAACCTTAAAGATGGAATAAAAGAGAGTTCCAATGCCCTCCTGGATCCAGACATATCTGAAATCCCACTGGATTCCTATTTTCCTTAAGTTTGTCTAGATTGGATTTAAAGGAGAGAAGCAAGAAAAGAGGTTGTCTGGGTAGGAAGGGGAGATCCTAAAAGCCAGAGTTTCAGCTTTGGGCAGTCACTGTCTCCATGCGGTGGGGACTTCCTTGTTCTGCCTTCTCCCATCTCTGCCCTATGCCATTGCACTACAACAAGCCATCATTTTTCTGACACAGTTATTCACATGGGGGTTTCCAGAAGCATTATCACAGTGGTTGGGGGAGTGGCCTACATTCTGCCAACTACTGTATGACAATTGGCTAATCACGTCTCCTCTTTGGGATGGAGTTATCCATAAAATTGTAGTGTGCAAATTGACTGTGGTGATGGTTGTACATATATCTGTGACTATACTAGAAACCACTGAATTGTACATTTGAAATAGGTGAGATGTATGTTATGTGAATTATATCTCAATAAAGCGGTTTTTAAAAGTCTATTATCTGATGTATGGATAATTAAAATATTGTGTATTCATACAATGAAATATTACTTTGGAATAAAAGTGTGAAGTGCTCATTCAGGTTAGCTCATTTGTCCTTTCAATGTGATTTCATCTCTCCTCCTTTTTTGAGCACTTAGTTTTGGGCCTTACAAGATTATCCAAATTCATATTAGATTTTCCCTTCCCCTGCTCAGTAATCACTGATTTCTCCAAGGAGCCCTTGTTCCTTTATTGGAGAATGGTATTTAAAAACCAAGATCTGAATGCTAGATGTGCTTACTGCTACTGAATGTCATCCATGTTGTTTCATGAATCATTAGTTTATTCTTTTCTAGCACTGAGTAGTTTTCCATTTTGTAGATGTACCACAGTTTATCAATTTACTTGTTCAAGTAAAGCTAAATTATATCTATTTTTGTGATTATAAATAATTCTGCTATTAATTCTGCTATAAATCATCACAAACAGGTTTTTAAAAATGTTTTTAATGTTTATTTATTTTTGAGAGAGAGAGAGAGAGAGAGTGGGGGAGGGGCAGAGAGAGAGGGAGACACAGAATCTGAAGCAGGCTCCAGGCTGTGAGCTATCAGCACAGAGCCCAAAACAGGGCTAGAACCCACAAACTCTGAGATCATGACCTGAACTGAAGTCAGATACTTAACCAACTGAGGCACCCCCTTTTTAAAAAAAAAATTTTTTTTAATGTTTATTTTTGAGACAGAGTGTGAGTGGGGGAGGGGCAGAGAGAGAGGAAGACACAGAATCCGAAGCAGGCTCATCACACACAGGCTTTTGAGTGAACATAAATTTTTATTTCCCCTGGGAAAATATCTAGGACTGGGATTTCCAGGTCACCTGGTAGGCATATGTTTAGAAGAAATTGCCAAATTATTTTCCAAAGTGGCTGTACCAATCTGCATTTTCACCAGCAGTGTGTGAGCATTCCACTTCCTCTGCATATTCACTAAAATTTGGTACTGCTAGGTTTTTAAACTTTAGACTTTTTTTTTGAGAGAAGGAGAGCATGCATGAGCAGGGGAGAGGGCAGAGGGGGAGAGAAAGAATCCCAACCAGGCTCCACACTCAGCATGGAGCCCAACATGGAGCTCAATCCCAGGACCCTGGGATCATGACCTGAGCTGAAATCAAGAGTCAGATCCTCAGCCGACTGAGCCACCCTAGTGCCCCAAATTTTAGACATTGTAACAGATGTGCTTTGGTATCTCATTGTGGCTTTAATTTGCATTTTCAAAATGATTAATGATATGCTTCTTTTCATATGTTAATTTGATATCTGTATATTTGGTTAAGTTCCTGTTCAGTTACTCTTATTGCTTTTATTGGGTTGTTTGTATTCTCATTGTTGACTTTTGAGAATTCTTTATATATTCTAGATAAGTCCCATGTCAGAAGTGATTTGCAGATATTTTCTCCTAGTCTGTGCCTTGTCCTTTCTTTCTCTTAACAATGTCCTTTGCAGTACAAATGGTTTTTAAATTATAATGAAGTCCAATTAATTATTTCTAAAAATAGATCTTACTTTTGATATCAAATCTAAAAATTATTGCTTAACTTAAGGCAACACAGATATTTTTCTTGTTTTCTTCTAGAAGTTTTATGGTTTTTACATTTAAGAATATGATCTATTTCAAGTCAATTTTTTAACAAATTTATTGAGGTATGATTAATATACAAAGAACTGCATATATTTAATGTGTATAATTTCATGAGTTTGGAATATGCAAGCACCTGTGATACCATCATCACAATCAAGGTAATAGGAATATCAATCACCTCCCATGATTTCCTTGTGTCCCGTGTGTGTGTGTGTGTGTGTGTGCATGCACACGTGCATAAGAATACTTAACATGCGATCTACCCTCTTAATAAATTTTGAAGTGCACAATACTATAGTCCTAACTATAAGCACTATGTTGTATAACAGATGTCTAGAATTTATTCATCTAGAATAACTGAAACTTATTGAATTACAACTCTCCATTTTTCTCATCTTCCAGCCCTAAAAACCACTACTGTATTCTCTTTTTCTGTTAGTTTGATTATTTTAGATACCTCATATAGGTAGAATCATGAAGTATGTGTTCTTCTGTAACTGGCTTATTTCACTTAGGATAATGTCCTCAATGTTCATGCATATTGTAGCATGTGACAGAATCTCCTTCCCTTTCAAGGCAGAATAATATTCCATTGTATATTTATACCATGTTTTCTTTATCCATTCATCTGCCAATCTGTCAAGTTAATTTTTGTATAAGACATGACTTATAGAATTTTTTTTGCATATTAATGTCCAATTGTTCCAGGACCAATTTTTGAAAAAGCTATACTTTATCCTTTAAATTTTTTTCAGTTTTTTCAAAACTCATGAATTTATTTCTGGGATCTCTACTCTGTTCCATTGGTCTATGTGACTATACTTTCAGTATCAAAACCACAGTATCTTGATAATTGTAGCATTTTAGTAAGTCTTGAAATCAGATAGCGTGGGTCCTCCAACTTTGTCTCTTTTTCAAAACTGTTTTGGCTGTTCTGGTTCCTTTCACAGTCCATGTAAATTTTTGAATAAACTCATTGTTATGTACAAAAAAAGCCTCTGGGATTGTGAATGCAATTTGATTGAATCTAAAGATCAAATTGAGGAAAACTGACATCTTAAGAATATTGAATCTTCAATCTATGAATATGGTATAGGTCTCCATTTATTTAGGTGTCCTTTGATTTCTTTCAGCAGAGTTTTTTGGTTATCAGCATACAGACACTGCACATAGTTTATTAGATTTATACCTAAGTGTTTTATTTTTGTGCTATTGTAAGTGGTATTTTTAAAAATTTGAAATCCATTTGTGCATTTCTTGTCTATAGACATATAATTGAATTTTCTATGCTGACTGTATCTTACAACCTCGCTAAACTCATATATTAGATCTAGGATCTTTTTTGTAGATTCTTTGGTATTTTCTTAATAAAATAATTATATCATCTGAAAGTACAGATTTATTTCTTCTTATCCAATATCTATGCATTTTATTCTTATTTTCCCTTTTTGCACTGATTGGCACTTCCAGTACTCTGTTGAATAGGCCTTATGAGACAGCATTTCCTTGCTTTGCTCTGCATCTTTCAGAGAAAGTATTCCATCTCTTATCATTAAGTATGATGTTAACTCTCAGCTTTACTATATCCCCTTTAATCATGTTAAGGAAATTTTCTTGTAGTCCCATCTTTCTGAGAGCATTTTAAAAATCATGAATAAACGGGGTCGCATGGGTGGTTCAGTCAGTTAAGCATCTGACTTTGGCTCAGGGGATGATCTTGCAGTTCATGGGTTTGAGCCTCTCATTGGACCCTGTGCTGACAACTCGGAGCCTGGAGCCTGCTTTGAATTCTGTGTCTCCCTCTCTCTGCTTCTTCCTTGTTCACACTCTGTCTCTGATTCTCAGAAATAATAAATAAACATTTAAAAAAATCAAAAGCTTTCTCTGCCTCTTCTTAAATGATCATCATTTGCTTTTTCTTATATAGTTTGTTAATATGGTGAATTACAGTGATTGATTTTCAAATGTTGACCCAGCCTTTCATTACTAGAATAAACCACTCCAACCTTGGTCATAATGTATTATGCATTTTATACGTTGCTAGATTTGATTTGTTAATATTTTGTTGAGTATTTTTGCATCTATGCAAAATTTCTCATATGTTTATGAGAAATACTGGTTTCTAGTTTCTTTTTCTTATAATATCTTTGATTTGGTATTAGACTAATGCTTGACTCATAAAATAAGTTGAGGAGTGTTTCTTCTTCTACTTATAAAGAACATTATAGGACTGATACTCTTAAATTTGTTTTGAGGTTTGTTTATAACACATATTATGGTCAATAATGGTGAACATTCCATGTGCACATGAAATTAAATCGTATTCTGCTTTTGTTAGGTGGAGGGTTTTATAAATATAAACCAAGTCTTGTTGTTCAGGTCTTCTATATCCTTAATGATTTCTTTTTGTTCACTTGTTCTACCAGCTCCTGCAAAAGAAGTATTGAAGTCTCCAACTATAACTGTAGATTTATATACTTTTTTCAGTTACAGTAATTTGTGATTTTGCCTCATGGATCTTGAAGCTCTGTTGTAACTACCATAAACATTTAGGATTGTGTCTTTTGGGGAATTTATCCCTTCATCAAATGTAATTTCCCCCTATATCCCTGTTAATATTTCTTTTCTGAAGACTTTTTTGTCTGATATTAGTCTAGCAACTACAGTTTTGTTTTGGTTAATGTTTGCATTATATATCTTTCTCCATTATTTTACTTTTAATTTATCTATGTCTTTATAATTAAAGTACTTGTAAACAACATATAGTTGGGTCTTGATTCTTTTAATCCAACATTATACTGTTTGCCTTTAAACTGGTATGTTTAGACTTTTCACACTTAACGCATACTGTGAATATTGTTATGGTGAATTAAAATCTGTCATCTTGATAGCTGTTTTCTATTTGCCAACACACTGGACAACTTGGAAGAAATGCACAAAGTCCTAGACACCCACACACTTCCAAAACTCAAATGGGATGAAATAGAAAATTTGAACAGTCCCATAACTAGTGGAAGAAATTGAACCACTTAGCAAAAATCTCCCAGTAAATAAGAGTCCTGGGCCAGATGGCTTCCCAGGGGAATTCTACCATACATCTAAAGCAGAGTTAATACCTATCCTTCTCAAGCTGTTCCAAAAAAAAAAAAAAAAAAGAAATGGAAGGAAAGCTCTGGACTCATTCTATGAAGCCAGAATTACCTTAATTCCCAAACCAGACAGAGATCCCACAAAAAGGAGAATTACAGGCCAATATCCCTGATAAACATGGATGCAAAATTTCTCAACAAGATACTAGCAAATTGAATTCAACGGCATATAAAAAGAATTGTTCACCATGATCAAGTGGGATTCATTCCAGGGTTGCAGGGCTGGTTCAATATTCGCAAATCCATCATTGTGACACATCATGTTAACAAAAGAAAAGATAAAAATCATACGATCCTGTCGATAGATGCAGAAAAAGCATTTGACAAAATACAGCATTCTTTCTTAATAAAAACCCTTAAGAAAGTCAGGATAGAAGGAACATACCTAAACATCATAAAAGCCATATATGAATGGCCCACAACTAATATCCTCAATGGGCAAAAACTGAGAGCTTTCTCCCTGAGATCAGGAACTCGACAGGGATGTCCACTGTCACCACTATTGTTTAACATAGTTTTGGAAGTCCTAGAAACAGCAATCAGACAACAAAATGAAATAAAAGGCATCAAAATGGCAAATAAGAAGCCAAACTTTCACTTTTCGAAGTTGACATGATACTCTACATGGAAAATCTGGCAGACTCCACCAAAAGTTTGCTAGAACTGATACATGAATTCAGCAAACTCGCAGGGTTAAAAATCAATGCACAGAAATCGGTTGCATTTCCAGACACCAATAATGAAGCAACAAAAAGAGAAATAAAGAAACTGCTTCCATTTACAATTGCACCAAGAACCATAAAGTACCTAGGAATAAACCTAACTAAAGATGTAAAAGATCTGTATGCTGAAAACTGTAGAAAGCTTATGAAGGAAATTGAAGAAAACACAAAGAAATGGAAAAATATTCCATGATCATGGATCGGAAGAATAAACATTGTTAAAACGTCATTATTACCCAAAGCAATCTACACATTCAATGTAATGCCAATCAAAATTGCACCAGCATTCTTCTCAAAGCTAGAACAAACTATCCTAAAATTTGTATGGAACCACAAAAGACCCCGAATAGCCAAAGTAATATTGAAGAAGAAAACCAAAACGGGAGGCATCACAATCCCAGACTTTAGCCTCTACTACAAAGCTGTCATCATCAAGACAGTATGGTACTGGCACAAAAACAGACACATAGACCAATGGAATAGACTAGAGAACCCAGAATTAGACCCACAAATGTATGGCTAACTAATCTTTGACAAAGTAGGAAAGAGTATCCAATGGAAAAAAGACAGCTTCTTTAACAAATGGTGCAGCAACATGCAGAAGAATGAAATTAGACTACTTTCTTTATACCATACACAAAAATAAACTCAAAATGGACGAAGGACCTAAATATGAGACAGGAAAGCATCAAAACCCTAGAGGAGAAAGCAGGCAACAACCTCTTTGACCTCAGCCACAGCAATTTCTTACTAGACACATCTCCAAAGGCAAGTGAATCAAAAGCAAAAATGAACTATTGGGACCTCATCAAGATAAAAAGCTTCTGCACTGCAAAGGAAACAATCAGCAAAACTAATAGGCAACTGATGGAATGGGAAGAGATGGTTGCAAATGACATATCGGATAAAGGGCTAGTATCCAAAATGTATAAAGAATTTACCAAACTCCACACCCGAAAAACAAATAATCCAGTGAAGAAATGGGCAGATGACATATAAATAGACACTTTTCCAAAGAAGACATCCAGATGGCCAACATACACATGAAAAGATGCTCAATGTCACTCATCATCAGGGAAATACAAATCAAAACCACACTGAGATACCACCTCACGCTGGTCAGAGTGGCTAAAATGAACAAATCAGGAGACTACAGATGCTGGTGAGAATGTGGAGAAACGGGTACCCTCTGACACTGTTGGTGGGAATGCAAACTGGTGCAGCTGCTCTGGAAAACAGTGTGGAGGTTCCTCAAAAAATTAAAAATAGAACTCCCCTATGACCCAGCAATAGCACTACTAGGAATTTATCCAAAGGATACAGGAGTGCTGATTCACAGGGGCACATATACCCCAAATGTTTATAGCAGCGCTTCAACAATAGCCAAATCATGGAAAGAGCCTAAATGTCCATCAACTGATGAATGGATAAAGAAGATGTGGTTTATCTATACAATGGAATACTATTTGGTAATGAGAAAGAATGAAGTCCTGCCATTTGCAACAACATGGATGGAACTGGAGGGTATTATGCTAAATGAAATAAGTCAGTCAGAGAAAGACAGATATCATATGTTTTTACTCATATGTGGAACTTGAGAAACTTAACAGAAGAGCATGGGGGAAGGGGAAAGGATAGCTACAAACAAAGAGGGAGGGGGGCAAACCATAAGAGACTCTTAAATACAGAGAACAAACTGAGGGTTGATGGGGCGTGGGGGAGAGGGGAAATTGGGTGATGGGAATTGAGGAGGGCACTTGTTGGGATGAGCACTGGGTGTTGTATGTAGGCGATGGGAATCTACCCCCAAAACAAGACTGTACACACTGTATGTTAGCCAATTTGACAATAAATTATATTTAAAAAAAAACTTCTATTTTATATCCTCTTGATGTACTATTTATATTCCATTTTGATACAAATTTTAGTGGTTACTCAGAGTATGATATACATATTTTAATCAGAGTCTACCAGGAAATACTATTTTCCACTTCACAAGGAGTGTAAGACTTAAAAAAAATTTTTTTTAATGTTTTTTATTTTTCAGAGAGAGAGACAGACAGACAGAGAGTAAGCAGGGGAGGGGCAGAGAGAGAGGGAGACACAGAATCTAAAGCAGGCTCCAGGCTCTGAGCTGTCAGCACAAAGCCTGATGAGGGGCTCGAACTTGTCAACCGTGACATCATGACCTGAGCCGAAGTCAGATGGTTAACCTACTGAGCAACCTAGGCATCCTAGGAATATAAGACTTTTACAACAGTATATTCCCAATTGATTCCTCCCAACATTTGTGCTTTAGTTGGCATAACTTCCACTTTTACATATGTATGAATACATAATAATTACTATTTTTCCACTAGATAGTGTGTTATCATTTAGACCAATAAACATAAGAAAAAATAAATAATTTAATTTTACTTTTATTTATTTCGTTTTCAGCATTCTTTATTTCCTTGTGTAGTCAGTCCCAGATTAATCTGGCATGATACTATTCCTGCATTAAAAGCTTCCTTTTATCTTGTAGAGTGGGCCTTCTGACAATGAATTCTCTCAGTTTTTCCTTGTCTGATATAGTATTTTACTTTCATTTTAAAAATAATTCTTTTTTGGTCAAAGAATGCTAAGTTGAAAGTTTCTTTCTACACATTAAAATGATCACTCTATTATAGTCTCCTGACTTTCATGGTTTCCAACAAGTGGTCTGTTGTCAATTTTTTTTCTCTCCATTTGATGTCTCCTTTTTTCTCTGCCTTCAAGCCTTTTATTCTTTGTCTTTTGTTTCCAGCTGTTTGAATACCATATGGTTAGCCTTTTCATTCCTGTTTGGAGTACTCTGATTTTCTTGCGTATTTGGTTTGTTGTCTGTCATTAATTTTCAAAAAGTCTCGGTCATTATTTCTTTAAACACTTTTTCTGCTCTATCCTTTCTCTTATCTCTCTGAGATTCTAATTAAAATGATGTCAAAACATTTAATATTGTCCCACAGCTTTGGGATGTATTTCACTCTTTTTTCTCTTTGTATTTCAATTTAATCTATCCTCGAGTCCACTGTTTTTTTTTTATTGAGGTATAACTGATATATATCAGCTTCAGGTGTACAACATAATTATTTGATATTTGCATATATTGTGAAATGATCACCACCATAAGTCCAGTTACCATCTGTTACCATCCATAGTTACAAAACTTTTTGTGTGATACGAATTTTTTAAGACCTACTCTCTTAGCAATTTTAAAATATGTAATACAGTATTATTAACTATAGTTATCATCCTGTACACTACATTACTATGATTTCTTTATTTTATAACTAGAAGTATATACCTTCTGACCCCTTCAGTCATTTTCCCCACCCCATACTCATTTCTGGCAATCATCCACTGATTTTTTCCTCAGAGCTGTCAATTATGATGATCTCCTCAAAGCAGTATTCATTTCTGTTATTTTATTTTTCATTGCATTATTCTTTAGAATTCTCTACACAATCTTGTTGTCTGCGAATAGAGATTTACATTTCTTCCTTTCTGATCTGTTTGCCTTATATTTCTTTTTCTTGCTTAGTTTCACTGGCTAGGACTTCCAGTACAATGTTGATTAGGAGTGGTATAAGTGAATATCCTTGATTTCTTTTCAATCTTAGTGGGAATAAGCATTCAGTGATTCATTATTATGATGTTGGCTATAATACTTTGTGGATAATGTTTAAAATGTTAAGTTTTGATATAAAATATTCTTTGGCTAGAGAAAGCTCTGGACCATTACTTTTCACATGTGATTGCCAACTACATACTGATAACCATACTATATTAATCAGCACAATCTAACCAAATTGTCTTTAGTGCAAAGAGGGAAAGGGGTCACAAGATATTTAGACTGAATGGTTAGAGTGAGACAAGTAGTGGATTATTTCTTTGCTTCTCAGCATCAATAACCCCCTGCTTCTGATAACAGTTCTTTGAATTCCCTTTTGGGAATTACCCTTCTCACATTCTTAGCTGTCCTGTTCACAGTAATTAATTTAGGAACTGGCATCTAATTCACTTGCAGCCAGTGAGATGCAAAAAATATTTTACTGTTTTACTGGATAAAAAGAAACATTCTCTTTCTCTCTCTCCCTCTCTCTCTCTCTCTCTCTCTCTCTCTCTTTCTCTCTCTCTCTTTCTCCTAGGAATTGGTAGTATAATGTGAGATATGGAGTAGCAACAAATAGCTTGCCACCATATGGGGGCCAGCTTAAGGATGAAGTTCACACAGTAAAGAAGAAAAAATGAAGAGAAACAGAGAAATGGAGTGTGGCAGATAGTGTTTGTTGGCTCACCTAACACTTATTCCATTACATTTTTCCCCTTCTGGTTTGCCATCTAAAGCTTGGAAAATCTGAATATTCACTTTACTATTCTACCTTGTAGATGGATATGGCCACATGACAGTTTTGTCAATGAGATATACGTGAAATTTTGGTGATGACGTTCCAGAAAATTTTTGTTTGTTTCTTTTTAAAGGGAACATATATGGGTGGCACTGTTCATCCATCTCTTTTGCATTGAATTTATTTATTTATTTTACCTTTATAGTTTATTGTCAGGTTGGTTTCCATATAACACCCAGTGCTCTTCCCCACAATGACCTCCACCAAGACCATCACCCCCCTTTACCTTTTCCCCTTCCCCTTCCCCC
>CM053579.1:369128-386524 GCA_028646485.1 Cryptoprocta ferox
CATAGGGGCACATGGACCCCAATGTTCATAGCGGCACTTTCAACAATAGCCAAATCATGGAAAGAGCCTCAATGTCCATCAACTGATGAATGGATCAGGAAGATGTGGTTTATCTATACAATGGAATACTACATGACAATGAGAAAGAATGAAATCTGGCCATTCGTAGCAAAATGGATGGACCCCGAGGGTGTCATGCTAAGCGAAATAAGTCAGGCGGAGAAGGACAGATACCATATGTTTTCACTCATAGGTCTAACAGGAGAAAGCTAACAGAGGACCATGGAGAGGGGAAGGAGGAAAAAGAGTTAGGGAGAGGGAGGGAGACAAACCATGAGAGACCCTTGAATACTGGAAACAAACTGAGGGCGGATGGGGGAGGGGGAAAGGGGAAGGGGGTGATGGTCATGGTAGAGGACACTTGTGGGGAAGAGCATTGGGTGTTATATGGAAACCAACTTGACAATAAACTATAAAGTTAAAAAAAAGAATTAAATAAAAATAGTTATATGGGAATTTATAATATTTGGGATATTTATCTTAACTTGTTTAGCTCTGTCTAAATAATGGTATACTAGCTAATACTGTGAAATCATTTATTGCTTTGCTTAAAAATAGACTCTATAAAAATTAAAGATTATACTTTAAAAATTTTGGCCATTTTTGAAATAAAACCCAATCCTATAAAAAAAAAAGCTAGAACAAACAATCTTAAAATTTGTATGGAACCACAAAAGACCCCAAATAGCTAAAGTAACATTGAAGAAGAAAACCAAAGCAGGAGCCATCACAATCCCAGACATTAGCCTCTACTACAAAGGTGTAAGCATCAAGACAGTATGGTATTGGCACAAAGCAGATACATAGACCAATGTAATAGACTAGAGAACCCAGAATTGGACCTACAAATGTATGGCCAATTAATCTTTGACAAAGCAGGAAAGAGTATCTAATGGAAAAAAAGACAGCATTTTTAACAGATGGTGCTGAGAGAACTGGACATCAACATCCAGAAGAATGAAACTAGACTACTTTCTTACACCATACACAAAAATAAACTCAAAATGGATGAAAGACCTAAATGTGAGATGGGAAACCATCAAAATCCTAGAGGAGAAAGCAGGCAACAAACTTTTTTTACCTCAGCTGCAGCAATTTCTTTCTTGACTCATATCCAAAGGCAAGGGAATTAAAAGCAAAAATGAACTACTGGGACCTCCTCAAAATAAAACCTTCTGCATTGCAAAGGAAACAATCAGCAAAACAAAAAGACAACCGACAGAATGGAAAATGATATTTGCAAATGACATATCGGATAAAGGGCTAGTATCCAAAATCTATAAGGAACTCACCAAACTCCACACCCGAAAAACAAACAATCCAGTGAAGAAATGGGCAGAAGACATGAATAGACACTTCTCCAAAGAAGACATCCAGATGGCCAACAGACACATGAAAACATGCTCAGCGTCACTCATCATCAGGGAAATACAAATCAAAGCTACACTGAGATACCACCTCACCTGTTCAGAGTGGCTAAAATGAACAAATCAGGAGACTATAGATGCTGGCGAGGATGTGGAGAAAAGGGAACACTCTTGTCCTGTTGGTGGGAATGAAAACTGGTGCAGGCGCTCTGGAAAACAGTGTGGAGGTTCCTCAAAAAGTTAAAAACAGAACTCCCCTATAACCCAGCAATAGCACTGGTAGGATTTTACCCAAGGGATACAGGGGTGCTGATGCATCGGGGCACATGTACCCCAATGTTTATAGCAGCGCTTTCCACAATAGCCAAATTATGGAAAGAGCCTAAATGTCCATCAGCTGATGAATGGATAAAGAAGATGTGGTTTATATATACAATAGAATACTACTTGGCAATGAGAAAGAATAAAATCTTGCCATTTGCAACAGTGTGGATGGAACTGTAGGATATTATGCTGAGTGAAATAAGCCAGTCAGAGAGAGACAGATAGCATATGTTTTCACTCATATGTGGATCATCAGAAACTTAGTGGAAGACCATGGGGGAGGGGAAGGTGGAAAAATAGTTACAAACAGAGAGGGAGGGAGGCAAACCATAAGAGACTCTTAAATACAGAGAACAAACTGAGGGGGGTTGGGGAAGAGGGGAATGTGGGCATTGAGGAGGGCACTTGTTGGGGTGAGCACTGGGTGTTGTATGGAAGCCAATTTGACAATAAATTATAATAAAAATAATAAAATAACAACTGAATTCTAAAATGGGCAAAAGATTTTAATAGAAATTTCCCCATAGAAGATATGCAAATGGCCAATAACCATGTAAGAGATTTCAACATCATTAGTCCTTAGGAAACTGCAAATCCAAAACATAATGTGATATCTCTTCACCCCCACTATGATAGTGACAATTAAAAAAAGAAGAAAGAAACAAGTGTTGACATAAATGTGGATAAATTGGAATTCTTATACATTGCTAGTAAAAATGTAAAATTATGCAGGTGTTGTGGAAAAAATCTGACAGTTCTTCAAATGGTTAAATAGTGTAACTATAGGACCCAGAAATTCCACTAGTAGAGAAAAGAGAACATATCTCCACACAAAAACTTGTATGCACATGTTCATAGCACCATTTATCACAAAAGCCATAAAGTGGAAACAACATAAATGTCCATCAACTGGCATATGGATAAACAAAAGATGGCATATTAATACAATAGATTATTCAATCATGTAAAGAAATGAAGTATTGATACATGCTACAGCATGAATTGACCTTGAAAACAGTAGGCTAAATCAAAGGTCTAGCCACAGAAAGACCACACATTGTATAATTTGATTTGTATGAACTGATATAAATTGGCAAAACTATAGAGACAGAAAATGAATTAGTATTTGCCAGTGGTAGGTTTGGGGGTTGGGAGATTATGGCTAAGGAATGTAGAGTTTCTTTTTGGGGTAACAAAAATGTTCTAAACGTGATTGTGAGGATGAATACATACATAACTATGTGAATATACTGAAAGTCATTGGATCATACACTTTAAATGCGTGAATTGTATGGTATGTGAAATATATTGCAATAAATATTTAGAAACATGCTCAAAAATAATCACCTTTGAGACTCTGGGAAACTACAGATAAAAAAATCCTCCAACACCAGTGGACACATGAAAAGATACTCAACATCACTCATCATCAAGGAAATACAAAATCAAAACCACAATGAGATACCACTTCACACCTGTCAGATGGCTAAAATTAACAACACAAGAAACAAGTGTTGGTGAAGATTTGGAGAGAGGGAACCCTCTTACACTGTTGGTGGGAATGCAAACTGGAGCAGCCAATCTAGAAAACAGTATGGAGCTTCGTCAAAAAGTTAAAAATAGAACTACCCTACGATCCAGCAATTGCACTAGTATGTGTTTACCCAGAGGATACAAAAAATACTGATTCAACAGGATACATGCACCCCAATGTTTATAGCAGGATTACCAACAACGGCCAAATTATGGAAACACCCTAAATGTCCATTGAATGATGAATGGATAAAGATGTGGAATGTGTGTGTGTGTGTGTGTGTATGTATATATGTGTATATATATGTATGTGTGTGTGTAAATATATATAATGGAATGGAATATTACTCAGCCATCAAAACGAAAAAATCTTGTCATTCTAATGACATGGGTAGAACTGGAGTATATTATGTTTAAAAAAATTTTTAATGTCTATTTTTGAGAGACAAAGAAAAACCGAACACAAGCAGGAAGGGGCAGAAAGAGAGGGAGACACAGAATCCGAAGCAGGCTCCAGGCTCTGAGCTGTCAGCACAGAGCCTGATACGGAGCTTGAACCCATGAACTATGAGATCATGACCTGAGCCAAAGTCAGACCCTTAACCAACTGAGCCACCCAGGCATCCCTAGAGTATGTTATGTTAAGTGAAATAAGTCAGTCAAAGAAAGACAAATACAATATGACTTCACTCATATATGGCATTTAAGAAACAAAACAAATGAGCAAATGTAAAAAAAACTGAAACAGAAGCAAACAAAGAGACTAATAACTATAGAGAACAAAATGATGGTTAGCAGAGAGGAGAGTGGTGAGGGATGGGTTACATAGGTGATGGAGATTAAGGAGTGCATTTGTTGTGATGAGCACCAGGTGTTGTATGGAAGTGTTGAATCACTATGTAGTACATCTGAAACTAATATTACACTGCACGTTAACTAACTGGAATGAAAATAAACACTTAAAAACGGAATTTGTAGTATTTCTGAAAATGGGTGTGAAGATAGAGGTCCAAAGAGAAGGACCAATTGAATATCCAGTTAAAGAGTATTTAGAGCGCTAAGTCCCCTCTTACCTCAGCTCGGTGGATGGTTGCCATGTTTATTCTCAACACAACAGAAGTCCGAGGTTTTATTCTCTGGAGAGTCTCTGAACTGAAAGATGCCACATACAAACCCCAACCCTAACCTTAACCCTGACCCTAAACCTAATGCTACCTCTAACCAATCACCCCAAAACTCTGCCCCTAACCCTAGCTGTAACCCTGAATCTAACCTGTGGAGAGGTCTCTGAATGGCAGGATACAAGACACATACTCTCACTCTAACTGTAGCCTTATTTCTAAACCTAAACCTAACCCAAACCCTAACCCAAACCCCAAACTGCTAACCAGTAACCCCTAAACCTAACCATAACCATAACCCTAACCCTAAACTTGTTCCTCTGAAAAGATCTCTGAACCTCAGGGCAATAGGCACATACAGTCACTCTAACTCAAACCCTAATCTTAGACCTGCAGGGGAAAAAAGATTTGGTATATATACACAGTGGAGCATTACTCAGCCATAAGAATGAAATCTTGCCATTTGCAGTGACATGGATGGAGCTAGAGAGTATTATTCTAAGCAAAATAAATCAGTCACAGAAAGACAAATACCATATGATTTCACTCATATATGGAATTTAAGAAACCAAACAAGCAAAGGGGGAAATAAGAAGAAACAGAGAGGCCAACCAACAAACATACTCTTAACTATAAAGAACACACTGATGGTTACCAGAAGGGAGGTGGTGGGGGGATGGATGAAATAGATGATGGGGATTAAGGGGTGCAGTTGTGATGAGCACTGGGTGTTGTATGGAAGTGTTGAATCACTATATTGTACACATGAAACTAATATTACACCATATATTAGCTAACTGGAATTTAAATTAAAACCTGAAAAAAGTATGTGTTTAAATTTATAAGAATATGCTAGTTTTCTAAAGCAAGTGTGCATTTTATTTTGCCATCAGCAACTTATGAGAGCTCAAACTGTTCCACACTCTCACCAACGTTTGGTAGTGTCTCTACTTAAAATTTTATAAATTTTAGTTGCTGTGTTGTTTTGTGATTCCCCCCTCATCTAAAAGGTAAATGGCATTGAACGTCTTTTCATGTGTTATTAGTCATTTGTATTTTCTTTTGTAAAGTATATGTTCAAGTCTTTTGCCTATTTCTAATTGGGTTTGTTTGTGTTCTCATTTTTTTAAGTTTATTTATTTTGAGAGAGGGAGAGTGTGCACAAGAGCAGTGGAAGGGAAGAGACAAAGGGAGAGAGAGAATCCCAAGCAGGCTCTGAACTGCCAGCATGGAGCCCAATGTGGGACTCGATCTCACCAACCATGAGGTGATCACCTGAGCCAAAATCAAGAGTAAGATGCCTAACTGACTATGCCACCCAAGTACCCTTGTGTTTTCATTTTTATCTTTAAGAGTCCTTTATGTATTCTAATTATCTGATCTTTGTAATATATATGCATCATGACTATTTTCTCCCTGGTCCATGGCTTATATTTTCACTTTCATAATAATATCTTTGGTGTGCAGAAGTTTTTAATGTTGATGAAGTTCAATTTATCAATTTTTCCTTTTATTTTTTGTTCTGTTCTAGGAAATATGTGCCTAAGTCAAAATCATGAAGGTATTCACCCATGTTTTCTTCTTTATGCTTCATAGTTTTAGATGATTCATATGATACATCCTAAATTAAATTTTGTGTATGGTATGAGGTAGAGTTTAAGGTTAATTTTCTTCAATATTCAGTGGTTTATGACACTTTCTTTCCTTATTTAATGGCACCGGTAACTTTAGAAAAAGTTAATTGAAGTTATCAAGGCAGTGTGGTATTGGCAGAAGGATAGACACAGCAATTGAAATTGAATTTAAAAGTAAGAAATAGACTCATGCAAATATGTCCAAATTATTTTTGGAAAAGCAATTCAATGGGGTAAGAATACCTTTTCTTTAAATATATATATGTATATATATTAAATATATATGATGATTGCATTTATTCAAACTAGACAAATATGTAGAGACAGACATAGGTTAGTGGATACCCAAGGTTGGGAGAGATGGGAGTGAATAGGGGGTAAGGGGGGTTAGGTTTCTTTTCAGGGTAATGAAAAATTTCTAAAGTTGATTGTAATAATGGATGTACAACAATGTGAATATATTAAACCAATGAATTTGTATACTTTAAATATTTATTTATTTGGGGGAGAGCACAAGCGGGGAAGGGGAAGAGAGATGGGGACAGAGGATCCAAACCTGGCTCTGTGCTGACAGGCTGACAGTAATGAGCCCAACGTGGGGCTCAAACTCACTAACTGATAGATCATGACCTGAACCGAAGTTGGACGCTCAAATGACTAAACCACCCAGGTGCCTCTGTATACTTTATTTTTTTAATTTATTTATTTATTTATTTATTTATTTTTTATTTTTATTTATTATCCAAGTTATCATATACTGCAATCATAATTTCAGGAGTAGAATCCAGTGATACATCCCCATGTATAACACCGAGTCCCAATAGGTGTCTTCCTTAATAATGGCCCTTATCCATTTAGCCTATCTTCCCACCCACAACCCCTCCAGCAATCCTCAGTTTGTTCTCTATATTTAAGAGTCTCTTATGTTTTGCCCCCTCCCTGTTTTTATATTATTTTTGCTTCCCTTCCCTTATGTTCATCCGTTTTGTATCTTAAATTCCACATGAGTGAAGTCATATGATATTTGTCTTTCTCTGATTAATTTTGCTTAGCATAATACCCTTAGTTCCAACCTCGTTGTCGTGAATGGCAAGATTTCATCCTTTTTTGATTGCTGAGTAATACTCCATTGTGTGTGTGTGTGTGTGTGTGTGTGTGTACCACATCTTCTTTATCCACTCATCAGCCGATGAACATTTGGGCTCTTTCCATTCTTTGGCTATTGTTGACAGAGCTGCTATAAACATTGGGGTGCATGTGCCCCTTTGAAATAACACACTTGTATCTCTTGGATAAATACCTAGTAGTGCAATCGCTGGGTCATAGGGTAGTTGTATTTTTAATTTCTTGAGGAAACTCCATACTGTTTTCTAGAGTGGCTGCACCAGTTTGGATTCCCACCAACAGTGCAAGAGATTCCCTTTCTCCACATCCTCGCCAGCATCTGTTGTTGCCTGAGTTGTTAATATTAGCCATTCTGACAGGTGTGAGGTGGTATCTCATCGTGGTTTTTGTATTTCCCTGATGATTGATGATGAGTGATGTTGGGTATTTTTCATGTGTCTGTTAGCCACCTGGATGTCTTCTTTGGAAAAATTTCTATTCATGTCTTTTGCCCATTTCTTCACTGGATTATTTATTTTTTGGGTGTTGAGTTTGATAAGTTCTTTATAGATTTTGGAAACTAACCCTTTATCTGATATGTCATTGGCAAATAACTTCTCCCATTCCATTGGTTGCCTTTTAGTTTCGCTGATTGTTTCCTTCGCTGTGCTGAAGCTTTTTATCTTAGTGAGGTCCCAACAGTTCATGTTTGCTTTTGTTTCCCTTGCTTCTAGAGACGTGTTGAGTAAGAAGTTGCTGCGGCTGAGGTCAAAGAGGTTTTTGCCCGATTTCTCCTCGAGGATTTTGATGGCTTCCTTTCTTATGTTTAGGTCTTTCATCCATTTTGAGTTTATTTTTGTGTATGGTGTAATAAAGTGGTCCAGATTCATTCTTCTGCACATCACTGTCTAGTTTTCCCATCACCATTTGCTGAAGAGACTGTCTTTATTCCATTGGATATTCTTTCCTGCTTTGTCACAGATTAGTTTGCCATACAGTTTTGGGGTCATTTCTGGGTTCTCTATTCTGTTCCATTGATCAGAGTGTCTGGTTTTGTGCCAGTACCATACTGTCTTGATGATTACAGCTTTGTTTATTTTTTTAATTTTTTAACGTTTTTATTATTGAGAGACAGAGAGAGACAGAGCATGAGCATGGGAGGGGCAGAGAGAGGGGGAGACACAGAATCTGAAGGAGGCTCCAGGCTCTGAGCTGCCAGCACAGAGCCCAACGTGGGGCTCGAACTCACAAATCATGAGATCATGACCTGAGCCAAAGTCGGATGCATAACTGACTGAGCCACCCAGGCGCCCCTATGATTACAGCTTTGTAATACATCTTAAAGTCCAGGATTGTGATCCCTCCAGCTTTGTTTTTCTTTTTCAGGACTGCTTTGGTTATTCAGGGTCTTTTCTGGTTCCATACAAATTTTAGGTTTGTTTATTCTCTGTGAAGAATGCTGGTGTTATTTTGATAGAGATTGCATTGAATATGTAGATTGTTTTGGGTAATATTGACATTTTAACAATATTTGTTCTTCCAATCCATGCTTATGGATTTTTTCCATTTTTTTTGTGTCTTCTTCAATTTCTTTCATAAGCTTTCTATATTTTTCAGTGTATAGATTTTTCTCCTCTTTGGTTAGGTTTATTCCTAGGTATTTTATGGTTGGTGCAACTGTAATTGGGATCAATTCCTTGATTTGTCTTTCTGTTGGTTTTTTATTGGTGTATAGAAAAGCAACCGATTTCTATACATTGATTTTATATCCTGCTACTTTGCTGAATTCATGGATCAGTTCTAGCAGTTTTTTTGGTGGAATCTTTTGGGTTTTCCATATAAAGTATAATGCGCTCTGTGAAGAGTGAAAGTTTAAAAGTTTGACTTCCTCCTTGCCGATTTGGATGCTTTTATTCCTTTGTGTTGTCAGAGTGCTGAGGCTAGGACTTCCAATACTATGTTGAATAACAGTGACGAGAGTGGACAACCGTGTCGTGTTCCTGACCTTAGGGGAAATCTCTCAGTTTTTCCCCATTGAGGATGATATTAGCATTGGGTCTTTCATATATGGCTTTTATGATCTTGAGGTATGATCCTTCTATCCCTACTTTCTTGAAGGTTTTTAACAAGAAAAGATGCTGCATTTTGTCAAATGCTTTCTCTGCATCTATTGAGAGGATCATGTGGTTCTTTTCCTTTCTTTTATTAATGTGGTGTATCACATTGATTGATTTGCAGATACTGAACCAGCCCTGCAAGGGATAGCCTTTCAAGCAATTGTCCTGGGGCAACTGGACATCCATAGGCAAAAATATGAACCTCAACCTATCTTACACCTTACAAAAAATTACTCAAAATGGATCATGAACTTCAATGTAAAACATGAAACTATAAAACTGTCAGATAAAACGTGAAAATATTTGAGTTATAGGCCTGGGCAAAGAGTTCTTAGACTTTAACACCTAAAGCATAGGCAACAAAAGAAACACTGACAAATTAGACCTCATTAAAATTCAAAACTTTTACTGTATGGGATACTCAAAAGAATGAGAAAGACAAGCAACAGAAAGGGGAGAAAATATTTTTAAATCAAATACTCAACAAAGGATTAGTATCTTAAACATATAAAGAGCTCTCAAAATTCAACCATAAGAAAATAATCCTAGCAGAAAATGGGCAAAAAAACATGAAGAGACATTTCACTGAAGATAATACACAGATAGTAAGTAAGCACATGAAAATTTGCTCAATATCATTAGTCATCAGGGAAATGCAAATTAAAACCGCAATGAGATATCACTATAGACCTATCAGAAAAGCTGAAATGAAAAATACTGGAAATACAAAATGTTAGAAAGGTTGCACAGAAAATGGACCTCTCATACATCACTGGTGGGAATGTAAAATGTTTTAGCCACTCTGGAAAACACTTTGGTAGTATATTAAAATATTAAGCATGTAACTACCATATAACCCAACAATTATACACCGAGGCATTTACCCCAGAATAATTAGAACTTGTGTTTACACAAAAACCTGTACATGAATGTTCATAGCAACTTTATTCACAGTAGAAAAATACTGGAAACAGTTCAGATGTTCTTTGGTTAATGGTTGAACAAACCCTCAAATATGAATGAATGGATGAATGAATGGCCATACATGTGTAGGTATATTACTGGATTCTAATCTGTTCCATTGACTTATTTGTCTCCAATATCATACTGTTTTGATAAGTGTAGCTTTACAGAAGTCTTGAAACCAAGAAGTATAAGTTCTATTTTCCCTACTTTTAAAGATTTGTTGGAAACCCTAAGACATATGTTTGCCCATTCAAACATCTTCACAGCTTTGTCTTCTCTAATGTCTTGTTCCACAGATTTAAACTGGTTAGCTACTCTGATCTTTGCCTCCTGAGGTTAGTGAGAATGCTAAACTCATCTTAGAATCCAGCTTTCTGAATTGGGATTAGAAAATTGACACCAGGCAAAGAATGGGGTGATCCTGGGGGCTTACTTGTGAGTTTCTCTTCTAATGTAGATCACAGTTATGTGGTGACTATTGTTCAATACCTGTAAACAGCTTTCCTTGAATATATTATGCAGTTTTATGATTTCTGTAACAGCATGAGTGCTAGTCTGGTGCCATTAACAATATAGATTTATTAAACTTTATTTTTGCTTAAATCATGCAGATTCAGCTTCTGTTGCATCCAGCTAAGAGCCCTGACTGATGCAAGCTGTTACTTTATATAATAATCTGTGATAGGTGCTTATAATTTATAATGTGATTTAATCTTTATTTAGGGAAGTCCTTCCTAGTAGAAACCAAAGCACTGGGGAAGAGGCATTCTTCTCTAACAGTGATAAGAAGAGTAAGCAGGTTTCAGTGAGAGAAACAGTCTAGATGGACTAGGCATGTATAAATGCACAAGAGAGTAAACATGACAAGAAATAAAATTTGAAACCTTTGGCATTTTCAGGGGAATAGTTCTGAGACTTTCATAAGTTCCGCTAATCTAATAAAACCACTATACCATGAATTTCTGCCATAAAATGCAGTAAAATACAATTGTTTATACAGTTTACAATCCTATAGGATCGTCTTAAATGCCTTTCTCATGCCTATTAACATGGGTACCACTAGGAAAACCAACCATACCAGTTTACCCTGGAGTATCCTAGTTTTAGCAAAGTCTCACATCCCAGGGAATCTCTCAGTCTCAGGCAAACTGGGATGGTTGGTCACCCTTGAAAACTGTCGTTTATTATGATGTGATATCACTCACTTAACTACAGTTAATTGGTCTTGATGACTTAAACCTTGATGATGAATCCCTCTCCCAGATTTATGGATACGGGAGCATAGTGTCTGTGACAGGTGCCTTTCAGATTTTCTTTCAAGAGAAAAATCTACTGTGGGCAGTGGAGTTAGACAACAGCATTCAGCTGTAGCACTTTTCGGATATTTTTGCATCATTTTACCCAAGGCCATACCCATCCCAGGCATCTCCAGGTGATTTCTGAGCACAGAAGGGATACTAGGACCATTTAGGCTCAATATGGTATTCTTATAATTAGTAACCTTTGCTCTAGAGTTCCCAGTTGGGCTGGCTGGGAATTCCATAGTTGCACTGCAATCTGAGGCATTTCCTACCCATTCCTACTTAATTTCCTCTCCTTTAATAAGTGTCAGGCCTGTACTGTGGTCTGAATTCTCCCCTGCCTACTCCTGCTCTTCCTCTTTATCTTCTTAATCATTACCCACAATAGATCTCTGGACTTGTAACTCCATCTTGGCATCTGCTTTTCAGAGGACCCAATGTGGCATAATATCTCTGTCCAGTGGTTGAAGCTGTAAGATGAAAATTTGGAAAGGTATCAATAACCATATTTCTTATTGCATGGACTTGAGAAACAAAGGAAGCTTTTCAAGGAGATGGGGGTAGGAGGGAGAAAGAAAGGGAGAGGGAAGGAGAGAGAGAGAGGGAGAGAGTGAGAGCACAAATGTATAGAGAAGAATACGGATAAAAGAATGATAGAGCCATAATGGCATTTGAATACTTGCTTTTGAGCATTCTTGAGGCCTAACTGTATCTTGCCCTTTCCAAATTTTGATTTGTCCACTCCTTACATTTTGTGACACACTCCATTATCTTTCCACAAATGTTTCTCTTACTTAAGTTAGTTTCAGGTAGGTTTTTGTTCCTTTCAACTAATGAAATACCTCTTCACTGCAAAAGTTATTATACAGGCTACGGACTTTGCGCTGAGCTATATTTCTCTGGAGTCAGAAATGTTCATACCCTGTTCATATCCTCAGGCATAAATTAATACAACAATTTTTAGGTTTTACCAAATTTTTGTTCATCAGTAGTTGAGGAAAATTTTGCATGGCCTAGATGATTTCTGAGATGTTTTAGCATTTACTTATTTCTGTATAGAATATATAGAATTGTTGTCATAGACCAAAGCCTCAGACAAATTCAACATTGCAGTGTGTCCGGAATATTTATTTTCTGATTAAAAGTCACTTTTATTTATATAATAAAGATTACTTTTAATATGAATTTTTTCTTTCTTTTCTTATATTTTTAAACTTTTCAAAGATCACTAGTAGCTTCTTTTAAGGACCCTTTTGATAAATCAAAATTCAAAAATCACAATATACAGTTTGAATCACTTTTCAACAACTCTTAAGGTTATGACCAAGTTTAGAGAGCATGAAAGCTTCATTTAGATGCTGACAAAACTAAGAGAAAGAAGTTGGCCAAAGGTGAGAGCTTCTACACATCACCCTTCTAGAACATTCATGTAAGAACGGTGCCAAATTTGACCTAGGGCAGGGCTGTCAACTTATAGCATACAAGCGAAATTCTATCTATTGCCTGTTTTTGTAAATAAAGTTTAATGGAATACGTTTACACTCATCATTTAAGTGTCTGTGGCTGCTTTTGCTCAATGAAGGTAGACTCAAGTAGTGACAGACAGAGACTGTATGTGTTCCACAAAGCCTAAAATACTTACCATCGACCCTTTAAAGAAAAAAAAAATTGCCAACCCTTGGCCTCAAGTATTACCAGTACAGGTAGAGACAAACAGATGAGCAGATTATATTTTTGGAAGCAGAGCAGGAACAAGCCTGGTATATACTAGGAATACAAGGAAGACCAGTGTGGCTGACACATAAAGGACCCAGGTTCTATTGTGTGTGTGTGTGTGTGTTTAGCACATTTGTATCTATTGATTTTTGTTCAGACATTAATTCACTCATTCAACAGATGTTCTTTAAGTAACCACTCTGTGCTAGACGGTGTTAGCTCCTTCACACACACAAGCACATAGAAATTGTAATAAGGGAAACCAGCAAGTAAACAGTCGTAACACAGAACAGCAAGCACTAACTAAATGTGCAATTGATGCCAAGAGGAGGAAATTCACTTTTACTTCACCATCCATTCAATATTTATCTGATATTCCATGATACTTTTCTCACATTGTACCTGAACCACATCTTATCTGGTTGGCCATGCCTCCCTTCATTCATTCACTAAACTGCATCATTATAACATTAATAATCATAATCATAGCAGCCAAAACTCACTGAGCAGTTACTGTGTGTAAGTACCTAGACATGGTTAGGTACTTTATACACATTATTTCATTTAATCATCACAACCCTGTAATACAGATACTATTATGCCCATTCATCAAATCAGAAATTGAGGGTCAGAGACCAAGGGCTCATGTGTGTCTCACAAAGTAGCACTCAGGACATGTACTATTTTCTTCCTCATCTCCTCTGGCTTGCTGCTGATGCCCAATGTTAATGATCACTGCTGCTTGATGGTATCACCTACCAAAGGCACCACTACCCCTGCCAATAGCAACCAATGTCTATGCCAAAGTCTTCTGTCTAGAGTATTAATGTTTGACTCCAGGTTATTATTTCTTGAAGCTCTTAGTATCATTTCTCATAGATGACCCGTATTTGGGAACAATGAACATGTTTTGTGAAAGAGTTCTTTGTAGTTTTTACTTGTGCTTTTATTATAATTCCTGTCCTCAGCTTTGGAGCCAGATTACCTAGGTTTGAATCTCAGCCCTGAAACTTAACTACTCTTCAATCCTGGTGAAATTGCTTAACTTGTCTGTATCCCAGTTCCCTTATCCTTAAAGCAGAGATAATAATGTTTTCTACATTAGTGTTTGTTATAAAACACTTGGGCCAGCATTTGTCATGTAAGGCAGGCTTAATAAATGTTGGTTGTATTACTAAGGCAAATGACTTCTTTTTCCAACTGTTTAAACAGGCTTTATCTATCAACCTCTTTCCTCTTTCTGCGTACTTTCTATCTGTTGATTTCACCTTACCTTTATTGATCTTACTCACTGTAATTAATACTGTCATGCTCCTTCCTACTATAGGACCTTTGATCATGCTGTCCCTTCTGTCTAGAACGTTCCTTTTCCTGTTTGCCTGGCCAGTTCCTAGCAGTTCATTAAAGTCCATTAGAGCATGCCCTCTATCTGGTTTGTGTTTACCATTTTACACCCAGAGCTCATACCACACCTGCTGTATAGTAGGCACTGATTAATATTTGCAAGAATACCAGTCTGGGCTAGAATCACCACATTCAGTTAGTCCTCTGTGTATTAATTCATATCCTAGACTAGCTAGAGCCTTTGTTTTCCTAATTACTGGTTCCAGACAACTTTCAACAAATGGTCACTAAATAATACTATATGTTAGGTTCTGTACTGGGGTCTTAGAAAATAAATTTTAAAAATAACATTGTTTTTCTGGTCTCAAGAGGACACTTGTTCACTGAAAGACACAGGCATGCAAAGGTAGAAGTAATAAAACAGAATGATATTTGCTCTACTGAAAGCCTGTGTTGGATCCATTGGGCATGAAAAGAGTAGAAATTTATCTGGGAAAACAGAGAACGATTCACAGAGAAGGTAATAGCTAAACTGAGTCAAAATAATGAGTAGCAATTTTCCCAAAAAACAAGTAGGGGTAGAGTGTCTGGCAGAAAGATTTCCAGGACAAAATTAGGAAGGCATTTACTTCTTTTATTGATCCTGACTTCTATAAAACGTTTCCTTTATTACCCTTTGATATTAGACTAATTATTTTTCATCTTTAATAGCTGCAATACCACTCAGTTTCTCATTTTTCAATGTCTGTACGTTATATTTGTTTGTTCTTGCTCTAAATTTTTTTTTCCCCTCTGCCCTGGATTACCATTGTACATACTATTTCAGGGCAGGTTTTGGTCCTTTTATGTAGTATGTGTTGTTCTTAAAATTTTAAGTGCATAAGCTGGGCATTCGTGATGGCTCGTTCCATTCTAATGTTCACTGTATTTAGCATTGTATGGGGACACTGGATTCAAGTAGCTCAATGAATCGGTGGGAGTCGAGCAATGAGCGGTATGTGGCTTCAGTTCAAGAAAGTGGTGCAAGGAAGCGGAAGAATTTTTGCTCCAGGAAACCTCGATGAGCAACCTCAGTAGTGGGGAGACTCAGGAGGGGCACTGGAAAGGCTAACACGGAGACCTAGGTGTTACACGCAGTATACTTTCGTGAGTCCGTCTATTCTCCTCTGTGTACCTGTGGCTCCGAAGCGGTTAAACCGAAGGCAATCGACTAGGGCACACGGTCGTGAGCCTTGGGGATCAGAGGTCCTAGCACTGCCCCGCAGCGGTGCCAGTCCCGGGCGCGCAGGACACGCACCACACAAGGCCGGAAGAAGTGGGGCGGGGCCTCGAGGCCGTTGGGCCCGAACGGACTGGGGGAGGGGAACGCGGGGCGGATGGTCTCCGGAAAAAAGCAAAAGGCCGGCGCAGGGCTGCCTCCCAAGGCTCTCCTTGCTTGCACTTCCTCCCGCTTTGCTGAGTTGGGAGTCGCGACCTCCAGGACAGGTGGGTCCCGTCCCACGGATCGGGAAGGGGTGTCTTTGGTGGGTGCAGTGGCTGGGTTTGCCCGGGCGCTTTATTGAAGCCCTGGCACGGGAGGCGGGGTGAGGGGGATGGTTCCCACCCGGTCTGCTCGGTACCAGGGCGGTGGTACTTACCTTAACTCCGGCCGAGGAGAAGGCCGCTCGTGCCTTGCCGCAGGGCTGTCGTCACGTTTTATGCCAGTTGCGCGAAAAAGTGAGCGCGGAGATGAGCGCGGAGATCAGCGCAGGGCCAGATGGGCCTAGCGCTCGGGAAGAGCTGGGAGAGCTGGAGCAAGCTCGGGTTCGGAGTGACGCCCAGGGCACATTGTTTCCAGCGCAGTCCGACTTCCCCGCCCTGGATCTGTCACCGACTTGGTGTCTAGCTTTCAGAGAGCCCCTAGCCTGTCCATGTCTCCCTTTGGCGGGCGGTGGAGTGGAAGGTGGAACTCCTTTCGTTATAACATCCACCAGTGTTCTCTGCGCAGATTGTCCCCTTCGGCTGCCCCTCCCGAGCCAGAAAGCCTAGCAAGAGTCGGGAGTGGCAGGGCAGGGCCGCGAAGAATTCACGCGAGGAAGTGCTCTCCCTTACGAAAATAATTCTGAAAAACCTTTTCAACGTCTTCAACTACTGACTGCCACGAAAACTGGAAAAAGCATTCATCCAGTACCCTAGGTGAATGTCCACTCTGAAGAATGCTTTTGTGGATGCTTTACCGATAAAGATTCTTAGCCAAATGATTGACCGAAACGTTATTTGTTGAATGAACGTATCACACTGCCTAGCAAAAGTCTCCTCATAAAAGACTTGGGTGGTTTAACAGTTACCCAGTCGCTGCAAAAAATACTTGAGCTCTCATATGGAGAAACACTTCCATAATCCATTCCCATATAGCAGTCTTTTAGGGTTGCTTCTTAGCTGGCATTGCCGTTTCAGGAACCACTATAGTAAAACTTACATACAGTTTATTTTGCATTAACTCTAGAGACAGAATTATTAACACGATGGACCGACACTTTGGTGTCATTCCAATTCCACCACATTAGGAACCTGCTTATAATGATAATGGCCTCCATTATTATATTATGCAAAACACTGTAATCTTCACAACCATGAGGGGTGAATGTGTTTGTTTCCATACTTAAAGAGGATATATTCTGTCTCATAACCAGTATGATGAAGGGAATGTTCACTGGGTTGGTTGAGTCTGAGGGGCATCCTCCGCATGCCCCGTCTCATTCTTATTTCTGGGAAATCTGCACTGGGACAGATCACTTCCTGTTTTGCTCTCTGTACCAGGAACCACAAG
>CM053579.1:387024-414943 GCA_028646485.1 Cryptoprocta ferox
ACTCTTGAATACTGAAAACAAACTGAGGGCTGAAGGGGGAGGGGGAAAGGGGTAGGGGGTGATGGACATGGTGGAAGACACTTGTGGGGAAGAGCACTGGGTGCTATATGGAAACCAACTTGACAATAAACTATAAATAAAAAAAGAATAAATGAGGGAGATGAAATGACAGAATAGAGGCAAATATTTTATACTCTGAAATATAGATACTACACAAGTAACAAAAATGGGTGTAGAAAGAGGACATAGATACTAACTAGGAGTAAGAAGATATAGGTTTAAATTAAAGGCTGGATCAGAAGGAGGGGAATAGACAAAAAGAGGATACTAGCAAATTTCATTATGACTCATGGAGGAAATCAATAGAAAGTATCTTTAAAAGAAGGATGTAAGTAGATCTAATACAATCCCAGCTTAGAACCTTTGCACTGACTTACTTTACACTGGATATCTTCATGACTAACTCCCTTTGTTCAAATGTCATCTTTCTCAATGAGGTTTACCCTTACCGCCATATTTAAACTTCCTCTACCTCCACCCTATCCCTTTTTCCTGCTGGATTTTCTTTCATAGCTCCTACCATCTTACAATTTGTTATATAGTTTACTTATGTATTGTGTTTATCTTTAATCATCTACCTCCTCCCACTAGAAGATACACTCCATGAAAGCAGGAATTTTTGTCTTTTTTGTTCACTTATATATCCCAAGTACCTAGAATAGTGCCTGGCACAAAGTTGGCACCCAATAAAAATTTTTTAAATAAGTTGATTAATTAATTAGTTAAGAGTGTCAGGGAAGTTTTCTTCAATGAATTGATATTTAATCTGAGACCTGAAGAATGAGTAGAAAGAATAAGAGGGAGAACATAATAGTCAGAGGAAACAAATGGAAAGACCCTGAGGCGGTGGGGCAAGATGGGGCCAATTATGTAAAGCCTTGAGTGCCACTGTAAAGAGATGACTCAATCCTTTTGCCTGCCCTTAAGGAGCTCTTAGCAAAAGGGGAGAGAAATATAATAATTTAAACAGGTGATTATTATACATGTTGTAAGTACACTAATAAGGGTATGCACAAAGAACTTTGAAAACCTTGATTAGGCAGCTATTAACTCTTCCTAGGGCAGTTAGGAAGATGTTACAAAGAAGGTGACATTCGAGCTAGATCTCAGGATGGAGAGTGACATGATGAAAGTGTTTTAAGAAGATTAATCTGGCAATAGTATGGAAAATGGATTGGAATATGGATGCACAGAATATAGAGGCACAGAAACCATCTAGCCGATGGCAGTAGTCCAGGTATGAGGTGATGAAGGCATCTATAGGGATGGAAAAAGGACAAATCTGAGAGACATTTGGAAGGAAAAATTGACGGGAGCTAAATGGATTCTTGGCTTTAAGCCTTTCAGGAGGTAATGCTTCTTCCTTAGTAATAACCATGAAAAGATTCAAATTGACCTATTATGTAATTGCCTACTCTGACTAGAATTTCTAGCTATGGCTGTTCTCCAAAAGTTTCTGTTATTGTGATTGATACTTGTTGGACCTTAATTTACATTAAGATGGTTTTAGACTCTAAAGGTTGGGAAGCTCTCAAAAACATAATTTTGACTATGAAACAGCAAATTATTCTATTAAAGGAGAAATGAGGGAAACCATGGGGCTACATAGGAAGTTTTACAATGAGCTCATAGTTCCCTTTTTAAAAGAATAATATGAAAAGAAGGATGAAAATAACAGGTGGTATGTGCCTAAAGGATTAGTATTTGGAAGCATAAGGCCCAGAATTACTGCAGGCTTGTAGAAAGACATATTTGCAAAGAGAACAAGAACAATATTTTGACTATGCTCTCAGAAAGAAAAAATAACATGTGTCCTGGCATGGGTAAGCTATAAGTCAGATGATATCATTACACTACTCTCAATGACCAAAGGAATTAAGGAGAATAAGAGAGGTGCTTTACAACTGGATTTATGTAAATATATTACCACTTCTAACAAAGACAAAGAAGTAAGAGTTTTCAATCTATTAATCAAGTATCTCCTGGGCTGGATTCTAGAACAGATTTTCAAGTGTGTACTTAGAAAATTACAAAGTTGTCAACAAAAACATTCCATTATTTTTATAAAGCTTATTAGGAAAAAAAATAAAAAGCTTATTAGGGGTAGTTTATGGAAATTTGGCGGATATAATGTGCATTAAGTGAATGAATGAATGAATGAAATTTCAGCAAGATTTTAACAAATCTTTCATGAAACCTTCATGAACAAGAATTATAAATCTATAATTTGATGGGTTTTATAATTAATATAATTATATATTAATTAAATTAGCATAATAAAAGGGAACTGATTAAGAGACCATAGGCAGAGTTTTTGTTGGCCTTCTGCAAAGCCTACCTTTGGTTTGACCTGAGTATTTTTATTACTTAAGTGAAGAGTTACAACAGACATCTTACCAGATTTAAAGAAAATAGGAGGTAACTCGATTGAATTCCCACAAACATTTATGGAGTTTTACAAAGTACTAGAACCATGCTAGATGTTAAGAATACAAAAATTAATGAGACATACATCTTCCTGTTGAGGAACATCAAAGTATTACTTGGAGGAAGGACATAAAAACATAGTTTCATCAAAATGTATAAAGAAGGAAGATAGAGACATAAACAATATTATGAGAGAACAAAAGAAAGCTTCATTCTGGGAATTTAGGGAAGAATTCTTAGATGAAATGATGTCTCTACTGATTCTTGAAATATGAATAAAAGGCAGACTTTCCTACTCTATTTGAGAGAACAAAGGGCATGAACATGAATTTCTTAGAATCAGGAAAGAGTACAGTGAGTCTGGCAAACAATAAGCAATGAAGTACAAGGAGGAAGTGAGGCTGAAAGGTAACTCAGGACCAGGTAAAAGAAGGCATTAAATAACATGATAAAGAACTTGGACTTTACCATGAAGGCATTAGGGATCCATTCAGAGGGAATGACATACCAACAAATCTATTTTAGTTCACTCTTCCTATAGTGTGCAAAATGGTTTGAAGGGAGGGCAAATGTGTATATGGATAGATCAATTAGGAGGCTATTCCATACAGTCTTTGGGTGAGAAGGAGCCGTGGGCTTTGACCAGGATGGTGGCAAGTAAAGCTATAATGCAGTGGGTCAGGTTTGGGAATTTTTTAGGGAGTAAAAGTTATGATTTGATAATTGGCCATAGGGGAGAAATTTTAAAGAGGAAGTATCAATTTGAAGCATAGATTTCAGACTGAACCAGTTATAGAACTGATTGGATGGTACTGGGATTGACTGTAAAGAAGAGATGGTGACTAAAAGTTTTCTAAAAGTAACAAAAGCATTGTATTATTTTGCTATTGCTGCATACCAATTTATCAGACACTTAGTAGATTAAACGAATACACACTTATTAGCTCACAGTTCTATAGATAGGATACCAGGTGTGACATGACTGGCCAGTATATTAAAGGCTGAAATGAGGGTATTGACCAGCCTGCATTCCTTTCTCAAGGCTCTGGCTAAGAATGAACATTCAGCTTTATTCAGATTGTTGGCTGAATTCAGTCCCACATGGCTGTAGGACTGAGGTTGCTGTTTCCTTCTTGCATGTGATCTGTTACTCACTCTCATCTCCTTGAGACTGTCTGCATGACTTATCCTGTGGTCCCCTCCATCTTCAAAGCCAATGGAGAATCTCCTTGACAGCAAATCCCTTCTGGTTTCACATCTCTTTCACCAGAAAGAACCCCGTCCCTTTTAAGGGATGGCTGGATAAGGACAGCCCAACCAAGGATGTTTCTTAAAGTCATCAGTGCCATATACATTACTTAATCACGCAGGTGAAATCCCACCATATTCATACTCTAGGGGAAGGTATTATAATTTGGCAAGGATCACTGGAAGTCATTTTAGAATTATGCCTATCACAATCATCAAGTCATAGATTGAAAAAGTGCTATAACTCAAAGCAGAATAAATACAAAGCAAACCTTATCTAGGTGTATTTTGTAAAAACTGCTAAAACATGAAAAGAAGATAAAAAACATAAAAGTAGTTGGAGAAAAAAGATGTATTACCTTATAGGGAGCAGCAGTTAGATTGGCTTTGACTTCTCAACAGAAACAACATGAAGGTAATGGAATGATATCTCCAAAATGCTGGAGGAAGTGACTGCCAATCTAAATTTCTATATCCAGTGAAAATAGCCTTCAAAAATGGAAGTAGGGGCACCTTGGTGGCTCAGTCAGTTAAGCATCTGACTCTTGATCTTGGCTCAGGTCATGATCTCAGGGTTTGTGGAATCAATTCCTGTGTCAGGCTCTGTTCTGGCAGCGTGGAGCCTGCTTGGGATTCTCTCTCTCCCTCTTTCTCTGCCCCTCCCCTACTCATGCTCTCTCTCTTTCAAAATAAGTAAATTTTTTAAAAATTGGAAGTAAAAGCTGTTTTTAGATGGTTCAAAACTTAGGGAATCTGCCTTCAACTCCAAAGGAAATATTAATGATCTTCAAGCAGAAGTAAAATGATCCCAGATAAAAGCTTGAAGCTATAAGATGGAATGAAGTGTGATGGAGAGGTTAAATATGTGAGTAGATCTGAATGCCCGTTGATTGTATAAAATAAAAATAGTAATGTCATCTCATGTGGGATATATGTGTGTTAATTAAAATACACCATAGTAGTTGAGGAAGGAATATAAATGGAGTGAATATAAATTCTCTAATTTGCATTATAGTTTAATAAATTGAAGATACATGTTGTAAGTCCTAGAATAACTCCTTTTTAAAAACCAGTAAAAGAATGTATAATAAGCAAGTGAAAAAAGGAGGAAGTTGAATGATACAAATTACCTAATAAATATAAAGCAAAACAAGAGAAAATGTAACAGAACAGGCAAGAGAAATAGCAAATATTGATATAGTAGAGCTAAGTTCAAATATATCAATAATTATGTTAAATGTGAATGAACCAAACACATTAATTATGTGACAAAAATATTAAACTGTTTAAAAAACAAAATATAACTATGTGCTGCTCATAAGAGACGCAAGTTAATGTGTAAATATAGGAAGACTGAAAGTAAAAGGGTGGAAGAAGTATACAATGCCAACACCATCCAAAAAACAACAGATGGAGATATATTAATAACAGCAAAGTTGAAGTTTTTTTTCTAGGAAAGAGTACAGCCACCCCCTTTTCAGGGCTCCCCTTGTTAGGAGTGTTTCCACAGCCACTTGGGATCCTGTTTAGTGGCGGTTTTATCTGAAGCCACCCTCAACAAGCAGACCTACCTGGGATGTATCTTGGTTTCCTCATCAAATGCCAGTGCTACTGAGGATTTGAACCAATCTGATACACTATGTCTGTAAAAGTACCAGTAGCCAGATCACATGGTAATGGGATCTCTGTGTTGCCTAAATCCAAAGATTGAATTAATGTGGAAATCTCAGGCTCTAAAGTCAGTTAGTAAAGAAATGCTCAAAGTTGACTTTAAGGTAGGAATATTTACTAGACATAGAGATATTTTGTAATGTCCTTTTTATGCACACAGAAAACTTGATGGTAATCCTAGGCCATAAAGTAAGTCTCAAAAACTTGAAACAATTAGAGCTATACTAGCTGTTTGTTTGCTTTTGTTCACTCCATAGTGAAATGAAGGTAGAAAACAATAATGAGAAAACTGGAAAATCTCCCTAAAAGATGTAGTATACTTTTAAATAACCTGTTGGTCAACTTTTAAAAATCACAATGTAAATTAGAAAATATTTTTAACAAACTGAAAAATGGAACATTGCATATTAAAATCCGTGGTGGGGAGGATTTTTATGGCAGTCAAAAAGTGAAAATACTCTGTATGATCCTGTAATGATCGATACGTGTCATTATACTTGTCCAAACCCATAAAATGTAGACCCCCAAGAGTGAACCCTAATGTAAACTATGGACTTTGGGTGATAGGCATGTGTCAATTATAGGTTCATCAGTTATAACAAATGTACCACTCTGATGGCGGTTGTTGATAATATGTGTGCAGCCGATGCATGTCTGGGGAAATCTCTGTATCTTTCCCTCAATTTTGCTGTGAACCTAAGACTTCTCTAAAGAAACAAAATCTTAATTAAAAAAATGTTCAGTGGGCAAAAGATCTGAACAGATACTTGGCCAAAGAAGATATACAAATGGCAGTTAAGACTATGAAAAGATGGGGGCGCCTGGGTGGCTCAGTCAGTTGAGCGTCCGACTTTGGCTCAGGTCACCATCTCGCAGCTTGTGAGTTCGAGCCCCACGTCGGGCTCTGTGCTGACAGCTCGGAGCCTGGAGCCTGCTTCGGATTCTGTGTTTCCCTTTCTCTCTGCCCCTCCCCTATTTGCTCTCTCTCTCTCTCTCAAACATAAACATAAAAAAGACTATGAAAAGATGCACATCATATATAATTAGGGAAACGCAAATTAAAATAATGAGGTACCATGTACAACTATTAGAATAGCTAAATCTACAAAACTGATGGTGCACCTGGGTGGTTCAGTTGGTTGAGCATTCGATTTTAGCTCAGGTCATGATCTCACAGTTTGTGAGTTTGAGCCCTGCATCGGGCTCTCTGCTGTCAGCACAGAGCCTGCTTCGGATCCTCTGTTCCCCTCTCTCTCTGCCCCTCCCTGGCTCACGCCTTCGCTCTCAAAATAAATAAACATTTTAAAAAAAGGTGCTATTGATGGATCACATGCTAAATCTGTGTTTAACATTGTAAAAAACTCTGAAACTGTAATCCAAAGTAGCTAGACTGTTTTGCATTCCACCAGCAATGAATCAGAACTCCTGTTCCTCCACATCCTTGTTATAACTTGGTATTGTCACTTTTAAATTTTTTAATTAATTAATTAATTTGAGAGAGAGAAAGAGAGAGAGAGAGAAAGAGAGCACGAGCGAGTGGGAAGGGCAGAGAGAGAGGGAGAGATAATCCCAAGCAGGCTCCGTGCTGCCAGTGCAAAGCCTGACACAGGGCTCAATACCATCGAACTGTGAGATCATGACCTGAGCCAAACCCAAGAGTCGGATGCTTAACCAGTTGAGCCACCCAGGTGCCCCCATGAATTGCACTCTTAAGTATTTACCCACATGATCTGAAAACTAACAAATGAAAAATGTGTTTTTGTGAGTATAGAAGGTGTAGAGACTTCAACTGTGTGTGATCTGGAACTTGGTTCTCCAAACTGTTGATCGTTGATTGTTGATGAATGGCAATGACAAATACTGAGGACGGAGGTTTCACAGTTTATTTTCTACATTTCTGTGTTGTTTAGACTTTTCTTTCCTTTTTTTTTCTTTTTACACATGAGCAAATTTTATTTTGTAAGTAAATACAAAACAATGAAACATTTCTTCAAATAATATAGATCATGTAGAGTCACGTGGAGCCGATTTTACCAGGCATAGTTAACTGCTTTCTCCTTTGCAGTTTTTCACTGTATTCTGTGTTTAAAAATGTCATAAGTAGTAGTAGTTATCACTCTATATTTGTCTTTCTTCCCCACTAGATTGTGAGCTTCTTGAATGGTGGCCGGGATTGCTGACTTATTTATGTTTCTTTTCCCAGTACTTAAGAAAGTACCTGTTAGGGGCACCTGAGTAGCTCAGTCAGTTAAGCATCTGACTTCGGCTCAGGTCATGATCTCACAGTTCATGAGTTCAAGCCCTGCATCGGGCTCTGTGCTGACAGCTCAGAGCCTGAGCCTGCTTCGGATTCTGTCTTCCTCTCTCTCTGCCCCTCCCCTGCTCACATTCTGTGTCTCTCTCAAAAATAAATAAACATTTAAAAAATATAAATATATATATATATAAAGTACCTGTTTTACACATGCTCAGTAATATTTGTTGGGTGAAATAATAAATGAATATATATACTTGCTTAAGAGTGGTTTTCTGGGGGAGCAATCCAATGTAAAGGGGGAAGAGTATTTGATTAAGAATTAGTGTCAGGGGTGGCTCAGTGGGTTAAGCATCCAACTCTCGGTTTCAGCTCAGGTCATGATCTCATGGTTCGTGAGATTAAGCCTTACATCGGTCTCTGTGCTGAGTGTGGAGCCTGCTTGGGATTCCCTCTCTCCCTCTCTCTCTGCTCCCCCCACCACCCACCACATCTCTCTCACTCTCAAAATAAATAGACTTTTTAAAAAAAGTATTGAACACTAAACCAGGGGTTGGAAAAATTGTACTTTGAAGGACCAAATAGCAAATATTGTAGACTTTACAGACCACATATGGTCTTGGCCTCATATACTTTTTTGGTTTTGTTTACAACCATTTATTTATTTATTTATTTATTTATTTTTGAGAGAGAGAGAGAGAGAGAGAGAGAGAGAGCATGAGCAGGGGAGAGGGGTAGAGGGGGAGAGAGAGAATCTTAACCAGGGCCCACACTCAGCACGGAGCCTGACATGGGACTTGATTCCATGACCCTGGTATCATGACCTGAGCTGAAACCAAGAGTCAGATGCTCGAGTGACTGAGCCACCCAGGAGCCCCTACAGTCCTTTAAAAATATAAAATCCAGGGGCACCTGGGTGGCTCAGTCGGTTAAGCATCCGACTTCGGCTCAGGTCATGACCTTGCAGGTTGTGGGTTTGAGCCCCGAGTCAGGCTCTGTGCTGGCAGCTCAGAGCCTAGAGCCTGCTTCTGATTCTGTGTCTCCCTGTCTCTCTGACTGTCCCCTTCTCATGCTCTGTCTCTCTCTGTCTCAAAAATAAATAAACATTAAAAAATATATATGAAATCTATTCTTAGCTTGTAGGCCATATAAAAATAGGCATGGACCATAATTTGCCAGCCTCTGTCTTAGATAACAGCTGTAGGCTCTCTACAAGAGACAGTAGAGAACGTAAATGTAACCGAGATACCAGCAGAGGCCTCACCATGCTCTGCCCCTTGCCTACACCCATAAAATATCAATAAATTTGACTTTAGCTCCTCATTTCCTAGCCTGTTATTTTGGAAGCTTCCCCAAGTCATCAGCATATGCAGTTACATCTCTGGCTATGGCCTTTGTATTTATGATTGGTGTCGTCCCACATCAGCATGAAATTCAGTTCCTTCTTCAGCTTACATCGCACACACATGTGCACATAACACTGAAAATAATCATTCTCTGCATTTAGTGACCTTAAGGGGTTATTGAGAAGGGTCACATCAAGCATCATACACCTTCTCTTAGTTAGATGGCTTTCTCCCTCTTTTCCCAAAGGACAAATTAATTCTTTTAAAGGTACTATGCAAATGAAGTTTTTTTATTAATCTTTCTGAAACCGTGACACTCAGTCGCCAACTCTAAGCAGGTTTATTAAGGTACTTTTACCAACAGGTATATTTTATCCCTAACAATAACCTTTAAAATAATGATAATGATAGTAATACTATGGGACAGAGAGAGTTCTATGTACTTTAGTCTTTATATTAAACCCATTAAATAAGTAGTATTATTATCCTCATTTTACAAAACAGGAAACCAGAGTGACTGAGAGTTTAAATAACTTGCTCACAATCAATCAGTGGGGGAAAAAAGTTGGAAGAAGTCAGGTGAGGGTGATCAATAGTGTTACAAGTGGAGAGGGCCGAAAGGATGAGACCTGAAAAGCAATTCTTCAATGTGATTGTAATGTTTAAATTACTGAATTTTGGGGGCGTCTGGGTGGCTCAGTCAGTTAAGTGTCTGACTTCAGCTCAGGTCATGATCTCACCATTCGTGAGTTCGAGCCCCACATAGGGCTCTGTGCTGACAGCTCAGAGCGTGGAGCCTGCTTTGGATTCTGTGTCTCCCTCTCTCTCTGCCCTTCCCTCATTCACACTTTGCCTCTCTCTCTCTCTTTCTCTCTCTCTCTCTCTCTCTCTCTCTCAAAAATAAATAAACATTAAAAAATTTAGTGAATTTTTAAAGAACCACTTCAGTTAAATAGTATGTTAGAAGCAAGATTACAAAGCATAAAAAAAGAGTATGTAGTGAGCAAATGGAAGTAATGGTTATAGACCACTTATGCTTAGCTTTTCAGAATTTTTCCTTTGTTTAATCCTCTGAGTTGAGATAATTAAATCTATTCTTTCCTATAGTTACATCCTATAGTAATAATCTGGTATTATTCCTACAGCCTCATAGAAGTTATTTATATCGTTACTAACTCTCTCTTCTCACTGTCAAATGTCCCAGGATGTGGTGCTGCAGGTTGTCCCACCTACACGGCAGGCTCCAGAACCTGCTGAGGGGAGGACTCACATGCTCGGCCTTCCAACAGCCCAGCTTCAGAACCTTATTTCCATTAGCCATCCATTGGCACCATACAGCCTCCAAGTCTCTGAATTGTGCTTGGCAGCAACACGAAGATCATTTTGGTAAGATATGCGGAGACAGAACTTTATTTTTTTAAGTTTTTATTTTCATTCCAGTTAGTTAACATATAGTGTAATATGAGTTTCAGGTATAGAATTGATTCAGCACTTCCATACAACACCTGGTGCTCATGACAAGTGCCCTCCTTAATCCCCATCACCTGTTCAACCCATTCCCTCCCCCCCACCTCCCCTCTGGGAACCATCAGTTTGTTCCCTATAGTTAAGTCTGTTTCTTGGGTTGACTCTTTTTTTCCCTTTGCTTGTTTGTTTTGTTTCTTAAATTGCACATATGAGTGAAATCATATGGTATTTGTTTTCCTCTGACTTATTTTGCTTAGAATAATATACACTCTAGCTCCATCCTTGTCATTGCAAATGGCAAGATTTCATTCTTTTTGATGGCTGAGTGGCATTCCATTGATATATCCCACAGAAATGAAATTTAACATTGTAATTATGTTTGAGTGTACAGTTCCAAGTGTTAACTATATTCATATTGTTGTGCAATATCAGATACTTCTTTATGTGGACTGAAAATATTTTCCGTGAAGTTGTGAGGATCTCTAGCCACTTATTTCCCAGATTATCCTACAGGTTGCAAGAAAGACAACAGTAAAATCTCATCCCAGCCAATGAGAAGGGAACATTGCTCCACTCCAGTCCCACTTTGTCTCCCTCTCTCATATAAGGGAAAAAAAGAAATAAAAGAAAGCCTCAGTATATAGGGAAGAAGGTTTCAAAGACATAGACTGGGAATGATACAGCCAGGTAAGGTATTAGGTGGTAGAGGTAAAAAAAGCTTTACCCCTGTGTATTAGTTTCCTAACACTGCTATAACAAATTACCATAAACTAGTTGGCTTAAAATAATAGAAATTTGGGGCGCCTGGGTGGCTCAGTCAGTTGAGGATTTGACTTTGGCTCAGGTCACGATCTCATGGTTCATGGGTTTGAGCCTCTCATCAGGCTCTGCGCTGAGTGCAGAGACTACTTGGAATTCTCTGTCTCTCCTCTCTCTCTCTGCTCCTCCTGACTTGTGCTTTCTTTCTCTCTCAAAATAAATTAATTTTTTAAAAATTTAAAAAAAAGAAACAAATTTAGTTTTTTTTCACAGTTCTAGAAGATAGAAGCCTGAAATCAAGGCAGGCAGGGATATGATCCCTCCAAAGGCTCTAAGAAAGAACTCTCACTTGCCTTTTCAACATTCTGGTAGTTGCTGACAAGCCCTGGTGTTCCTTGACTTGTGGCAACATCACTCCACTCTCTGCCTGTCATCACATGGCTTCTTCCCTGTATCTCCTCTGTGTCTTCAAATATCTCTCCTTATAAAGGTACCAGTTGTTGAATTTAGGGTCCACCCTAGTACAGTATGACCTCATCAGATCTTGATCATCTTCAAAGACCCTATTTCCAAATAAAGTCTCATTCACAGGTACTAGAGATTAGGACTTAAACATCTTTTGGGGGAATACTGTCTAACCTCTAACCCTGAAAAGGGACAAAAACAATTGTAGAGGCTACACTCCAAAGACTAAGACTTCATCCAAATATTAGATAATGCCCTTCTCCTCCGTATATTATACAGTATACATTATTAACCTGCTAATGAGCCTCCAGTTAAAATAACAGTGGATTGGGGCGCCTGGGTGGCTCAGTCGGTTAAGCAGCCGACTGCTCAGGTCATGATCTCGCGGTTCGTGAGTTCGAGCCCCGCATCCGGCTCTGTGCTGACAGCTCGGAGCCTGGAGCCTGCTTCGGATTCTGTGTCTCCATCTCTCTCTGCCCCTCCCTGATCATGCTCTGTCTCTCTGTCTCTCAAAAATAAATAAATGTTAAAAAATTTAAAAAAAATAACAGTGGATTACAGCTGGGAGAGCTGCAACAGAGAGACTGTTTCTGAGGTGCAGCACAAAGAGAAGGCCCAAGGCCAAGAGGGAGACAAAAACAAGGTCACTAGAGGAATATAATGCCTTTGGTACCCATAGAGACAACAAACATCAGATCTAGCCCATCTCTTGGCAAGATTGGTGTAAATACTTACCTTAAAGTCCTATTTACCTCAGTGGCTACTGCGTTATACAACACATCTACCTTTCAACAACAACAAAATTACAAAGCATGCTAAAAGGCAACAGATAAGAATTTGAACAGACAAAGCACCATGAGAACTAGACTCACATGTGACACAGGTGTGGAAATGTATCAGTCAGGAAATTAATGGTTAATATGTTAAGGACTCTAATGGAGAAGGGAGACGAAATGAAAGACGAGATGGAATTGTCAGCAGAGTGATGACAAGTATAACAAAGAATTTTCAAAATCAAAATCACAGTAACAGAATTGAAGAATGACGTTAATTGGTTCATCAGTAGACTTGACATATTCAAAGATATAATCACTAAATGTAAAAAAATAGGTCAGTAGAAATTACCCAGACCGAAATGCAAGAGAGAGAGAGAGAGAGAGAGAGAGAGAGAGAGACGGACGGAGAGACAGAAAGAAGGAAAAAGGGAGAGGGAGGGAAAGAGAAGAAACAAAAACACATACAGTATTCAGACACTGTGGGACAATATTAAGGGACGGAGAGAGAAGCACCATGCAGATAATAATCAAACAAGTAGTAGCTATATTTCAGACAAAGCAGTCTACAGAACAAGGAAGATTATTAGGGATAAAAAGGCACATGACATATTGATAAAGGGATCACTTCTTTAAGAGAATATGTAACCATTCTAAAAATGCAGAACCTAACAGACCATCAAAGTACATAAAGAAAACAAAGTACATAAAGAAAATTAGAAATAAACAAATCCACAATTGTCCTTGGAAACGTTAAAACCTCCTTCTACGTTATTGATAGATTGAGCAGGCAGAAAATCAGTAAGGATATAAATAACCTGAATAGCACTATCAACCAACTTGACCTAATTGACATTTATAGAGCAGTCCATCCAGCAAAAGTAAAGTACACATTGTTCTGAAATTTAAATGAAACATCCACCAAGACAGACCACATTCTGGGCCATAAAAAAAGCTCAACAAATTTAAAAGAATCTAAAAACATAGAGTATGTACTCTGACCAAAATGGAATCAACTAGAAATCAATAACAAAAAGATAGAAACTCTCCAATATTTGGAAATTAAGCTGTATTCCAAAAAATATGTAGGTATAAAGCCTCAAAGTTAAAAATATTTTGAACTAAATGAAAATGAATATAGAACTTATCAAAATTTATGGTAAGCAGCTAAAGCAGTGGTTGCAGGGAAATATATAGCAATAAATGTGTATATTAGAAAAGAATAAAGGTCAAAAATCAATAACCTATACTTCTACATTAGGAAATTAGATAAAGAGCAAATTAAACCTAAAGCAAACAAAAGGAAGGAAATAGTAAAAAATGAGAGCAGAAATCCATGACACAGAAAATGGGAGGAAAAAAACAAGAATGTCAATAAATCCAAAGCTGTTTATTTGAAAATATCAATAAAATTGATAAGCTGCTAGCCAGACTAGCCAAGAAAAGAAGGGAAGAGAGACAGATTACCAATGTCAAAAATTTTTATCATTGATCCTCCAGATACTAAAAAGGACAATAGAAGGAATATCAAAAACAATTTTATGCCCATAGATTTGATAATTTAGATGAAATGGACCAATTCCTACACATATACTACTATAGACTGAATTGTTCCCTCCCACCAAAATTCATGTTGAAGCCTAATTCCCCATATTACTCTATTAGAGATAGGATCTTTAAGGAGGTGATTAAATGACATGATGATAGAGCCCTGACCCAAATGAACTGGTGTCCTTATAAAAGAGGAAGAGTAGTGATATTTTCCAGTGATATCACCCTACCTGCCCTCCAACCCTCTTTCTCTCATAAGGACGTAGTAAGAAGGTAGCCATCTACAAACCAGGAAGAGAGCTCTCACCAGGAACCAAATTGGCTGGTGCCTTTATCATGGACTTCTAGCCTCCAGAACTGTTAGAAAATAAACTTCCATTGTTTAAGCCAACCAGTCTATGCATTTTGTTATGGCGGCCTGAGCAAACTAAGACAGACACAAAATACCAAAACTTCCTTAAGAAAAACTATATAACTTGAAAAGTCCCAAATCTATTAAAGAAATAGTAGTAAAAAAAAACTTTCAAAAAAGAAAACACCTGGCCAAGATGGTTTCATTCATGTATTCTACCAAACATTTCAGAAAGAAATATCACCAATTTTATACATTCTCCTCCAGAAAATAGAAAACTAAAGGACACTTCCAAACTTATTTTTTGAGGTCATCATTATCCTAATACCAAATTTAGACAAAGACAATAAAAGAAAGGAAAACTATAGACGAGTATTCATGAACATAAACATAAAAATCATGCCAGAATATTAACAAATTGAATCCAATAATATATCAAAAAGATCAAGGCCAGCTAGGGTTCATCCCAGGAATACAGGTCTCTTTCAACATTAAAAAAAATCAGTGTAATCCACCATATGAAATAGACGAAGAAACACCATATGATCATCTCATTAGGTTCAGACAAACAGTTTAACAAAACTCAATACCCATTTATTATAAAAAGCTAAACAAATTGGGAATAGAAAGGAACTTTCTTAACCTAATATAGGATATATATGAAAAACATACAACGAGCACCATACTTAAATTTTTTTTACGTTTATTTTTGAGACAGAGAGAGACAGAGTGCGAACAAGGAAGGGGCAGAGAGAGAAGGAGACACAGAATCCAAAACAGGCTCCAGGCTCTGAGCTGTCAGCACAGAACCTGATGCGGGCTCAAACCCACAAACCGTGAGATCATGACCCAAGCCGAAGTCAGATGCTTAACCGACTTAGCCACCCAGGCGCCCCAACAAGCATCATACTTAATGTCAAGAGATTGAATTCTTTCCCCCTAAGATCAGGAATAAGAGAAGGATCTCCTTTTCTCACCACTTGTATTCAACATTGTTTTGGAAATACTAACTAGTGCAATAAAGCAAGAAAAATAAAGACATGCATATTAGAAAGGAAGAAATAAAACTTTTTTTGCAAATGTTATATCTATGTAGAAATACCCAAAGGATCTACAAAAATTTCATGAAAGTAAGTTTAATAAAGTTGCATAATACAAGGTTAATATACAAAAGTCATTTGCTTTCCTATAACAACTAACAACTGCAATTTGAAATTAAGAAAGCAATACCATTTATAATAGCACCAAAAAAATAAGTACTTAGGTTAAGTAGTTAAATATTTTAGAATCTGTATGCAGAAAACTGCAAAACACTGATGGAAGAAATGAAAGAACTAAATCACTGGAAAGACATTCCATGATCATGGATTAGAAGACTCAATATTGTTGAAATGAGAATTCTCAACATGATCTATAGATTTGATGCAATCCCACTCAAGCTTTTTTGTAGATATCAACAAACTGATTATAAAATGTATGTGGAAAGGAAAGGTACCAGACTGATGAATACAATTCTGAAAAAAAAAGTCAAAGAACTCAAACTACCTAACTTTAGGACTTACTGTAAAGCTACAATAATCAAGGCAGTGTGGTGTTGGCAAAAGGATAGACCCACAGATTAGTGGAATGAGATGGAGAACCCAGAAATAGACCCAAACAAATATAGTAAACTGATTTTTGACAAATATGCAAAGTCAATTCTATGAAGATTTTTTTTTTCAAAAAGTGGTGCTGGAACAATAAGATATCCATATGCAAAAACCAAAACAAACCAAATCAAAATGCTGACACTTACCTCATACTTGGTGTAACTATTAACTCAAAGTTGATTCTGGGTCTAAATGTAAAATGCGAAACTATAAAAGTTGTGTAAGAAAACGGGACAAAGCATTACCTTTGATTAATCAAAGAGTTCTTAGATACAACTTTAAAAGTATAAGCGATTAAGGGAAAATGATAAATTGTACTCTATCAAAATTCAAAACCTTTTTTCTCTGGCAGACACTGTTAAGAGAATGAGAAGAAAAGCCACAGACTTGAAGACAATTTTTGCAAGCCACATATGAGTAAAGACGTGCATGCTGAATATATAAAGACCTCTTAAAACTTAATAAGAAAACAACACACTTTTTTAAAGGGTGGGAAGATCTTGGGGCGCCTGGGTGGCTCAGTCGGTTAGGTATCCAACTTTGGCTCAGGTCATGAGCTCATGGCTCGTGGGTTCAAGCCCTGCATCGGGCTCTGTGCTGACATCTCAGAGCCTGGAGCCTGCTTCCGATTCTGTGTCTCCCTTTCTTTCTGCCCCTCCCCTACTCACAGTCTCTCTCTCTCTCTCTCTCTCTCTCTCTCTCAAAAATAAATGTTAAAAAAATATTAAAAAATAAAAAGGTGGGAATATCTGAACAGGCATTTCATTAAAGAGGATATAAGTATGGCAAAGAAGCATGTGGAAAGATGCTCAACATCATTTTCTTTAGGTAAATGCAAATTAAAGCGAAAAGGAGATCTCATACACACCTATTGGAATAACTAAAACCCCCCAAAAAACTGATAGTACTAAATGATGGCAAGGATGCAGAGCAACAGAAACTCCTATACATTGCTGGTGACTATACAGAAATGGTACATCCACTATGGAAGACAGCTTGGCAGTTTCTTCTAAAATTAAACAGACTTGCTGGCAGCTGCACTCTGGGTATCTACCCAACTGATTTATAAACCCCATACATGAATAACAGCTTTATTCATAATTGTCAAAAGTGGGAAGCTGCCCAGATATCCTTCAAAAGGTTGATTAATAAACTATAGTACATTCATACAATGGAATACTATTCAACAATAAAAAGGAATGAGCTATTAATTCACACAATTAATGAGCTATTAGTTCACACAACAGTATGAATCTTAAATGCATTTTGCTACATGAAATAAGCCTGACCATTAAAAGCTATATACTGTATGATTTCATTCATACAACGTTCTGTTAAAGGTAAAACCATAGGGACAGAAAACAAATCAGTGGTTGCCAGGGGTTTGGGAGGATGTAGTGTAACACAGGATTATTTTTAGAATGGTAGAAGCAATCTGTATGGCAATGTAGTAGCAATAACTACATTTGAAAAAAAACTATAGAACTTTATAGCAAAAAGTGAAAGTATACAAATTTAAATGTATACAAATTTTAGAAAATCAACCAGGAGGTCAGATGTGAGGATGGCATACAGCCTGTGATAAATGAATCCAACTCTATTACAAATATGTAACTATTGAAGGGAATGGATGGGAAGGTGCAGGCCTACATAATGTTGGAAAACAGTGTTTTGACCGGAAACCATAGGGCTAAAGACAAAAGGAGCTATACATAAGCACTATACTCTAGGTTTTTTTTTTTTTTATAGTTTATTTATTTTTTGAGACAGAGAGAGACAGAGACCGAGTGGGGGAGGGACAGAGAGAGAGGGAGACACAGAATCCGAAACAGGCTCCAGGCTCTGAGCTGTCAGCACAGAACCCGATGCGGGGCTTGAACCCACAAACTGTGAGATCATGACCTGAGCCGAGGTCAGATGCTTAACCGACTGAGCCACCCAGGTGCCCCTATACTCTAGTTTTTAAAGTTGCTTCTTATATGAAAAGAGATTTACAGTTTCAAAACTGCTGTATATGTACTGGGATTAAACACATAAGATCATGGCAGATGGTGGGAGCCAGGTTCCTTGGCATCAGACGGTGTGGTTACAAATAGGCACAGGGGAAATGCTAGAATGAATCGTGTGGTTCTGGATTAGACTTGGAGACATCAATATGAACTCATGTCTAGCTTACTATAGATACAGGTGGATACATAAATAATTATAGGTATGGTTTGTCATATGGACAGTGTATCTCCTAGCTCTGTCCATTGCGAGAGCCTGAAACAGTGACACCTCAGTAGCAGTGAGTGCATTCAGTGACCAGATATTGATTTCTAATACTATTCTCCAGTGAAAGGAATCAAGCCTCCTGAGAGAAATGACTTATTCTAGGGCTGGGTCAGGGAAAATACAAGATAAGCCTGGAGAATCTTGAAGTGCCAGAAAGTAAGGAAGTGCTAAAAAAAAAAAAAAAAAGAGAGAGACAATGTTAAAGGGACACAGGAGCCAACTAAAAGAGTTGCCAGTGGCCGAAGCTGGAACAATTTGAGCAAGAAAATAAATAATATATATTGGATTCCAATCCAAAATAAAAAATAAGTATCTATGAGTCCGTGTTGATATAAACAAATGATTGAACAAATGGGGAACATAGAGACAAATCTCCCGCACAGGAGAATTCCAAATAATTTATGTCGGTATTTCCCCTCTTCCCACTATGGAGGTGGATCTTAACTCCCCAGTCCTAGCGTGTAGGCTGCATTTAGTGATTTGCTGCCAAAGAATAGAATATGGAAGGAGAGGGAATAACTGTAAGTAGGGAAACCTGGCAAGCTCTACCTTGGCCAGGTATTGAAGGATAACATCATCAGTAATAAGTCCTATGACTAGCATGTACCATTGATATGATGTGCCGAAAGGGGCACTTCACTTGTGTAGCCATTCTTCCGAAAACCTATACTATAGGCTATACTATAACCCCACTGTAACCATGAGAAAATCATCATACAAACCCAAATTGGGGAACACTAACAAAATCCCTGACCAGCACCTCTCAAAACTGTCAAGGACATCAAAAACAAGGAAAGTCGCAGCCCAGAGAAGCCTAAGGAGACATGACGACTAAGTGTACTGTGGGTCCTAGATGGGATTCTGGAATAGGAAAAGGACAGTAGGAGGAAACTAACAAAATTCAAATAAAGTATGGGACTTTGTTAATATATTATGTATCAATATTTATTCATTAGTTGTGGCAAATTTACTAAACTAATATAAAATATTCATAATAGGGGACACTGGGTAAGGGCTTTATTGGAGCTCTGTATTTGTAGCTTTTCTGTAAATCTAAAACCATTCTAGAACTTAAAACAAGATTATTAAGAGGAAATTGGAGAAGGTAGTGGAAACATCAAGCCATAATTTCCACTATGAAAGGCAATATGATTGAGGTGGGGTAGTAATGGGAGGGTACATAGAGTGAAGGGGAACATTGTTTTAAGATGGAGGGATATTACAACATGTTTGCTGATGAGAATGATCCAGTAGGGAGGGAAATTTTGATCATGCAAAGGAGGGGATGGAGCAATTTCAGAAGTGTAGTACGTGTGTGGGAGAGAAGAGGTAGGATCAAATTCCTAAATGGAAGTGCTGGCCTTGGTTAAGTGCACGCATGTTTCAACCATAGTAACGGGAAGGAAGGTAGAATATATGTGCGCAGGTGTGGGTAAGTGTGTGGATGTGGAAGGAGCATGGGTTTCTGGAGATTCTCTTCTAATTGCCTCCATATTCTCTTTGAAGGAGTAAGCAAAGTCACCAGTTGAAAATGGGAAGGGAGAGGCAGTGCTAGCAGTTTGAAGAGAGAGGAGAGAGTGTGAAGTAGTCTTCTTGGAGAGTGAGTGAGTGGGTTTCCCAGGAAATTATGCAAGGATTGTTTGGCAGTGGTGAGTACTCATTTGAGATTTTTGGTGATGATTATAAAACAGGAATATCCATTGCATTTTGGAAAATTTTCTCTGACAATGTTCAGCTGCTTGGCTGTAGGCAAAGACAAAGGGGGACTTGAGTTTTTTAAAAGCGGGGCTTAAAATAAAGGAGTGGGGCTTTTTCAGGGAAGTATGGTGGAGGGAGAGAGAAGGGCAAGGGAGTTAGGGTGTTTTCAAGGAATTGATTAAAATGACAGACCATTGCAGCTGGGCTCCATAAGGAGAGAAATGAAAACATTAAAGGAGACAAGATGATGGATGACAAAAAGGAGGTTGTGGCCAATGGATTAGAGTTCGTGGTGGGGTTGAAGGAGTAGCAGAGTGAGGAATGCACAAGTAATTGATAAGGGAACAAGATGTAGGATAGGATGTTCAAAATGAAAATGATAAAGGTATTGCAGTTAATGGTGATGAAGTTGTTAAGAATGCTGACAGCAGAGGAATGGCAATAAATGGATCATTATTTATTTATTTAAAAATAGAGCGACTCGGGAGATCCTTGTTTAGAGTATGGAAGAGGGGTGGACATGTATAGGACAGCGTGAGTTTCAGAGGAGCAAGGGAGCAACTACCCTACCAGTATGACTATAGCATTGTCTTGCCCTGCTGATGGTTAAAAACTAGAACACTGTTTCCAAAATACAATCTGATTTCACAACTCCAATTTTAAAAATCTCGTTGTGGAGGCCCACAGTGAAAGATGGTAGTTGCCTGAATGTGGAAGGAGAAAGCAGCAGAAAGGTCATATAGGTTTTAGAAAGATTTAGGAGGTAGAATCAGCACACCTTGGTGATCAATTAAACACAGATTATGAGAAAGATGAGTTAAGAGGAATCCCAAGTTTCTTTTCTGTATTGATGTTTTGGCCTAGTTAATAAACATTTGTTTAGTGTCAATTGTGTGTGTAGCTGAGAACTTCTAGAGACCCAAGATGTAAGATGTGGTATCCAAGAAACATAAAATAAATAAATATAAGAAGTATGAATACCTTATGCCATATGCAAATACAAATTAAGTTGTTACCTACCAAATACTTAATTTCAAAGAAAATGTAGGGTTGTTCAAGGAAGCGTCCTTGAATAAATGAATTTTTAGCTAGATTTTGGAGGAAAAGATGGTCATTTAATTAGGAGAGCTTATAATTTCAAGGAGAAAAATGGCAAGTGCAAAGGCGAGAATGAACTCAGTCATGGGAAGGACAGTAAGCATAGCAATTAGACTAGAATGAAGGAGATGTTCTGGAGCTTGCAAAGAGATAAGTCTAGCCCCATAGGACATATGATTCCACTGCCATACTGGATGTGCCTGGCAACTCCTAACCTGAAAACAGATATGTATGGCAGGTAGTAGTCAGGGTTACTAGATATTTAACAGAGCAAGACAAGGTCATTCATAGTTTTAATGAGAGGATCCTTTTCGTTTCTGGTGTATAACCTATATTGGAGTTACCCGTAAGGCAGCTTCAGCACGGCTCATTGATTTCCTCAACAGACATTTAATGGGCCCCTACCAGAAGCTAGACGCTGTGATAAGTGCTCAGCATGCGGTGATGAAGAAACACTCACTATCTTAAAGGTGCTCCTAGTCTTTGGTAAAGGCAAACCTGTAAACCATTATAAGGCAGCATGATAAATGCTTTTAGGTGATATACAGGGTGCTGTAAGAACAAAGAGTAGAGGTGCCTAACCCAGACTGAAGAGTCGTATATGACTACTGAAAAGATATAACCTCTGAACGGAGTCATGATTACGGAATATGACTTAGGCAAGGAAAGAGGGGTGACAGGGTGAGGATAAATGTTCTAGTCAGAGGGCGCTGCATATACAAGGACTCAAAGGCTGCAGAGAAGATGGCATATTGGCCTATATGGACTACTGCATACAGTGCAAGGAAGGGTTGGTTGAGAAAAAAGGTTTCAAAAGCTATTAAGGTGGTGATATTAGCAGGTCCTGTGAACTCAGCAGAAGTGGAAGAGAAGGTGATAAAGGATTTTATGCTATGAATTATTTTAGGAGGCAACAAACACTTTCTGTAAAGAGCTAGATAGTAAATATTTCTGGCTTCATGGGTTGTGTACATATCCGTTTCGTGGTCTCCTTTGTTTTGTTTTTGTCTTACAACATTTTTAGAATGTAAAAACCATTCTTATCTTATAAGCTGTACGAAAACAGGCCACGGGCTCTATGTGACCCACAGGCTACTTGTCGCATCCTGGATTAGCTCAGTGTAATGACCCATCTGAATGAAGTTAATAACTTTTGTCACTTCAAGGGCAGGGTTCTCAATATTTTTAGGTTATGAATCCCATAGGAATTCTATTGAAAGCTATGGATCCTCTTCATGGAAAAATGTCGGACTGCCTGCACACACACAATTTTATTATTCCATGGATCCTAGGTAGGTCAGAAACTGGCCACTTAACATTGTTTTTTTATGTTGTTTGCAAAACAGGTTTCTTTTCATATAGAAAAATTTGTTATACTTTTTGTATATATTAAAATGGCCATTCCTACCTCAAAATTGTCAGTGTATAATAATTTTATTTTTTATATTTTAATCTGTCAGTAATTTACTGTTTTGAATGATATGAATCCAGAGTCAAATTTTTCAAATATTCTCTTTTCCGAAACTAGTTATTGAATAATCTATCTTTTCTCTACTGTTATGAAATGACACCTTTAACATAAACATATTTCCATGTATACTTGGGGCTGTTTTGGAACTCTATTCCCTTAATCTGTTCACCTATTCTGCACAAACACGATACTTTTTTTTTTTCTAGTTAGTCAACATATAGTGTAATATTGGTTTCAGGAATAGAAGTTAGTGATTCATCACTTACATACAACACCCAGTGCCCATTACAAGTGCCCGCCTTAATCCCCATCACCCATTTAGCCCATTCCCCGCCCCCATATCCCCTCCAGCAACCCTCAGTTTGTTCTCTATAGTTAAGAGTCCCTTGGGGAGCCTGCGTGGCTCAGTCAGTTGAGTGTCCGGCTTCGGCTTGGGTCATGATCTCGTGGATTGTGGGTTCGAGCCCCGCATCAGGCTCTGTGCTGACAGCTAGCTCAGAGCCTGGAGCCTGTCTTCGGATTCTGTGTCTCCCTCTCTCTCTGACCCTCCCCTGCTCACGCTGTCTCTCTCTCTCTCTCTCTCTCTCTCTCTCTTTCTCTCTCTCTCTCTCAAAAATAAATAAAACATTAAAAAATTTTTTTAAAAAGAGTCCCTTATGGTTTGTCTCCCTCTCTGTCTTTTTTCAAATACCATACTTTTAAAATAACTGTAGCTTTATATATATTTTTTGTGTTTTGTAAGACAGTTCCCCCCTTGCCTTCCTTCTTCTTTTTCAAAATTATAAGTTTATTAATTCTGAATATGAATTTTGGAATTAGCCTGTCCAGTACATGAAAATTTCCATGGGAATTTGGATTGGAAGTACATGGAATTTTGTGTATCAATTTGTGGGCGAATTTGCATCTTTTTATTATTGAATCTGCCCATCTTTGAGCATATTTCTCCATTCAGATTTCCTTCGAGCCCTTTAGGATAACTTACATAGATTTCTCTGTAAGCAGTCTTCCACATTTTTGTTTATTCCCAGCTGCATTCTAGTTTAGAGAAACAGTCTAATAAATTTGATCTCATTTTCACTTACCTTTTCTAAATTAGTAATGCAGTATATAGGAAAGTCTTTGATTTTTTTGGCAACTTTTTATTTTGGTATAAACTTCAAACTGACAGAAAAGTTACAAGAATAGTATAAGTACCTCCTTTATATGCTCTACCCACCTGTGTTTCCTTTTAAAATACTTCATTGGTTTCCTTTTCCAAATTTAGAACTCTGATCTGTTTTGAGTTTATCTTGGAGACCTGGTGACAATATGAGGTATGGACCCTACTTTGTCCTTTTTCCAAATGGATATCTAGTTGTCCAACCACCATTTATTTTAAAATTCATATTATCCCAGTGATTATAGCTGTCAGTTTATTAGATACCAAATTTCTGTATGTATTTAGGTATATTTTGGACATTTTATATGCATGTGTTGTTTTACCTGCTCTTCCTATCCCATCGTCACACTGTTTTAATTGTAGAAGTTGTATAGGATGTTTTCTGTCTTGAGAGGCTCGTGTTCTTCTCATTGCTCTTGTTTGTTTCTTGGTAGAAAACTTTTTGAAGGAGGTTTTCTGACTACTGTCTGTTTTTAAGTTTTTCTAAGTAAATAATTATTTCTTTTTGTAGAGTAATATATTAAATAATCTGAAAGAATGCTTTCCCCTAGAACTGCAATATGCAAACACCGTGATGCGCTTTGATTATGTGTGGCTTCGAGACCACTGCCGCTCAGCATCGTGCTACAACTCCAAGACCCACCAGCGCAGCCTGGACACTGCCAGTGTAGATTTATGCATCAAGCCAAAGACCATTCGTCTGGATGAGACCACACTCTTTTTCACTTGTGAGTAGACAAGAGACTTTGCCCCCATTGGAGTATTCTTCTAAAGAACAATTATTTTACAAAACTGGTTTGTCCCATTCCATAACAGAGAATTCTGTTTTTTCATTGATGTATAATTAACATAAAATGTTTCCTTAGTTTCAGGTGTATAACATTGATTTGACAATTCTGTGTGTTACTCAGTGCTCACAATACATGTAGTCACCATCTATGACCGTACAACATTATTACTGTATTATTGACTGCATATTCCCTATGCCGTACCTTTCATCTCTGTGGCTTGTTGACTTTATAACTGGAAGTTTGTACCTCTTAATCCCCTTCACCAATTATGCCCCTCCACCCTCCCCCTCTGGCAGCCACCAGTTTGCTATCTTGTATTTAAGAAACTGTTTTTTTGTTCATTTGTTTTGTTTTTTTTTTTTAGATTCCACACATAAGTTAAATCATGTGGTATTGTCTTTCTCTGTCTGACTTATTCCACTTAACAAATACCTTCTAGGTCCATCCATGTTGTTGCAAATGGCAAGATCTCATTTTTTTATGGCTGAATAACATTCCGTTGTGTGTATATATATCACATCTTCTTTATCCATTCATCTATCAGTGGTCACTTGGGCTGCCTCCCTATCTTGGCTATTGTAAATAATTCTGCAGTAAACATAGGGGTGCATGTATCTTTTCAAATTAGAGTTTTCTTTGGGTAAATACCCAACAGTGGAATTATTAGACAGTATAGTATTTCTATTTTTAATTTTTTGAGGAACCACAAAGCTGTTTTCCACAGTGGTTGCATCAATTTACATTCCCACCAACACTGCATGTGATCCCTTTTCTCCACATCCTCGACAACACTTATTATTTATCTTTTTGAGGCTAGCCATTCTGACATGTGTAGGTGATGTCTCATAGTGGTTTTCATTTGCATTTCCTTGATGATGAGTGATGTTGAGCATCTTTTCATGTGTCCTTTGACCAGATGGGTGTCTTCTTGGAAAAATGTTTTTCAGGTTCTCAGTCCAGTTTTAATCAGATTATTTGCTTTTTTGATATTGAGTTGTGTTCTTAATATATTTTGGATATTAACGCCTTATCGAATATATCATTTGCAAATATCTTCTCCTGTTCACTGGGTTGCCTTTTTATTTTGCTGATGGTTTCCTTTGCTGTGCAGAAGCTTTTTATTTTGATGTAGTCCCAATAGTTTACTTTTTCTTTTATTTCCTTTGCCTCAGGAGACATATCTAGAAAAAAAGTTGCTATGGCCGATGTCAAAGAAGTTACTCCCTCTGTTCTCTTCTAGGATTTTCATGGTTTCAGGTCTCGCATTTAGGTCTTTAATCCCTCCTGAGTTTATTTTTGTGTATGGTGTAAGAAAGTGGTCCAGTTCCGTTCTTTTGCATGTTGCTGTCCAATTTTCCCATCATCATTTGTTGAAGAGACCGTCTTTTTCCCATTGCATATTCTTGCCTCCTTTGTTGAAGATCAATTAACCATATATTTGTGAGCTTATTTCTGGGCTCTCTATTCTGTTCCATTGATCTATGTGTCTATTTTGTGCCAGTACCACACTGGTAGTTGTAGTAACTACAACTTTGTAGTATATCTTGAAATCTGGGATGGTGATACCGCCAGCTTTTTCTTCTCTCTCAGGATTACTTTGGCTATTCAGGGTCTTTTGTGGTTTCATACAGACTTTAGGATTATTTCTTCTAGTTCTGTGAAAAATACTATTGGTATTTTGATAGGGATTGCATTGAATCTGTAGATTGGTTTGGGTAGTATGAACATTTTAACAACATTAATTCTTCCAATCCATGAGTGTTGGATTACTTTCCATTTTTTGTGTGTTGTCTTCAATTTCTTTTGTGAATGTCTTATACTTTTCAGGGTATAGGTCTTTCATCTCATCAGTTAAATTGATTCTTAGGCATTTCATTCTTTTTGGTTCAATTATAAGTCAGATTGTTTTCTTAATTTTTCTTTCTGCTACTTTATTATTAATGTATAGATACACAATAGATTTCTGTGTATTAATTTTGTATCCTGCAACTACTGAATTTATTTACTGAATAACAGCATTTCTCTGGAACTTCCTGTGAATCTATAATTATTTCAAAATAAAAAGTTAAAAAAGTTTTGGAGGAAAAAATATTTACAATCAGTACATTCGACTACTGATTTCTCTACAGTAAAAAAAAAAACACATGCCATAGAAAGGTTATTTCTATGCAAAATATTTGCAACATGTATTACAGAGACTGAAAACCTATTAATATATAAGGTGTTATTGCCAGTTTGTAAAGAAAAGCACTAGTATTGGAATAGAAAAATGTGAGAAAGAAGTGAACAGACAGATCATTAAAGCATGAGCCAGCCAGCAAATATTCTGTAAAGGGCCAGATAGTAAAGACGTTTAGGTTTTTCTGGCTGTACAGTCTCTGTCACAACTGCTCAACTATTCAGTTCTTCAGTAGTAGGGTGAAAGCAGACATAGACAATATGTAACCAAGTGGGTATCAGGTGTTCCAAAACAGGTGTGATAAAGACAACTGCCAGACAGATTTGGCCCATGGGCCATAGTTTGGTAACCCTTGCACTTAAAAAATATATGTCTGTACAGATGGCTAACAGACACATGAAAAGATGCTCAACATCACTCATCATCAGGGAAATGCAAATCAAGACTACAATGAGACATCACCTCACGCCTGTCAGAATGGCTAAAATCAACAACACAAGCAAGAAACAACAGGTGTTGGCGAGGATGCAGAGAAAGGGGAACCCTCTTGCACTGTTGGTGGGAATGCAAACTGGTGTAGCCACTCTGGAAAACAGTATGGAGGTTCCTCAAATAAAGTTAAAAACAGAACTACCCTATGACCCAGCATTTACACTACTAGGAATTTACCCAGAGGACACAAAAATACTGACTTGAAGGGACACATGCATCCTGATGTTTATAGCAGCACTGTCCACAATAGCCAAATCATGGAAAGACCCCAAATGTCCATTGACTGATGAATGGATAAAAAAGATGTGGTGTATATATACGATGGAATATTGCTCAGCCATCATAAAGAATGAAATCTTGGGAGAGGACAAGATGGCGGAGAAGCAGGGAGCTCTGTAATCCGCGCCCGCCCGTATGGATTGAACTGAGAAGGACTGAAGGGATAAAACTCGGATTTGCAGGTGGGGGAAAGAAGAAATAGACGCCAGAAAGAAGACAACCTCAAAGATGCCTGAGTGAGTGACTGTGATCTGGGAAATTAGGGGACGGGCGGGTCCCGGTGGCGCAGGGGGAAGGAGCCCCCGAGCCCAACACAGGGAGAGCGCGCTGTGCCCCGGAGAGACCAGGGGAAGAGAAAGAGAGACGGAAACGCACCTAGAACCATCTCTAAGGGAGGAAAAACTCGCCCGTCTCCCCATATATATCTGCCGGGCGCCGGGAGAGAAATCCGTCCCG
>CM053579.1:415443-443125 GCA_028646485.1 Cryptoprocta ferox
CCATCAACTGGTGAACGGATCAAGAAGATGTGGTTCATCTATACAATGGAATACTCCATGGCCATGAGAAAGAATGAAATCTGGCCATTTGTAGCAAAGTGGATGGACCTCGAGGGTGTCATGCTAAGCGAAATAAGTCAGGCAGAGAAGGACAGATACCATATGTTTTCACTCATAGGTCTAACAGGAGAAACCTAACAAGGGACCATGGGAAGGGAAAGGGGGGAGGAAAAGTTAGGGAGAGGGAGGGAGGCAAATCATGAGAGACTCTTGAATGCTGAAAACAAACTGAGGGCTGAAGAGGGAGGGGGAAAGGGAGAAGGGGGTTATGGTCATGGAGGGGGGCACTTGTGGGGAAGAGCACTGGGTATTTTATGGAAACCAACTTGGCAATAAACTGTTAAAAAATTAAAAAAAAAAGAATGAAATCTTGCCATTTGCAATGATACAGATGGAGCTAGAGAGTATTATGCTAAATGAAATAGGTCAGAGAAAGGCAAATACCAGATGATTTCACTTATACGTGATAATTAAGAAACAAAAGATATAAGCAAAGGGAATAAAAGAGAGAGAGAAGCAAGCCAAGAAATAGACTCTTAACTATAGAGAACAAACTCAGGGTTGCTGGAGGGGAGATGGACGGAGGGGATGGGTTTAATGGGTGATGAGCATTAAGGAGAGCACTTATTGCGATGAGCACTGGGTGTTGTATGTACGTGATGGATCACTAAATTCTACTCCTGAAACTAATATTACATTATATGTTAACTAGCTGGAATTTAAGAACTTGAAACAAAATAATAAATAAAAAATAAAAATAAAAGACATATGTCTAACAATTATAAATGTCTAACAAATGTTCTTATTAGCCTTACTAGTAAGTGAATAAATTAAATTACAATAAGAATTTTACCTACCAAATTGGAAAAAATATCTTTAAAAAATAAGAATACTCTATTTTGATAGGTACACATATATTGCGACAGAGAATGAAAATTGATATACTTTTAAAAATACTATGGGAAATATATTATTTTTTAAATGTTTACTTATTTTGAGAGAGAGAAAGAGCACAAGCAGGGGAGGGGCAGAGAGAGATGGAGAGAGAAAATCACAAGCAGGCACCACACTGTCAGTGCAGAGCCTGATGCAGGGCTTGATCTCACGAACTGTGAGATCATGACCTGAGCCAAATAAACAGTTGGATGCTTAACTGACTAAGCCACCCAGGCACCCTGAAATTGGTAGACTTTCTAATAAAGTAACTTCAGTTAAATGCACCAAGACTCATAAAAGTTTATATCTTCGGTTTTAACAATTCCACTTTCTGTGTTTCTATTTTAAGAAAATTATCAGAAATATAAAGAAGGATGGTCACTATTAAATAATAAGGAAATGGGAAAGAAAACCTACATGCCCTGAGCAGATTGGTTAGGTAAATCTTGGTAGTCCATATTCTGCAAATTCTAAGGATTAATTTTTATGAAGATTTCATTTTTTTAAGTTTTATTTTCGTTCCAGTTAGTTCATGTACAGTGTAATATTAGTTTCTGGTGTAGAATTTAGTGATTCAACACTTCCATAAAACACCCAGTGCTCATCACAAGTGCCCTCCTTAATCCCCATCACCTATTTCACCCATCCCTCCACCCACTTCCACTCTGGGAACCATTAGTTTCTTCTCTATAGTTAAGAGTCTGTGAATTTAAGAAACAAAACAATCATAGGATAAAGATTTAACTTTTTAAAAAAAATGTTTATTCATTTATTTTGTGAGAAAGAGAGAGCACAAGCAATGGAAGGACAGAGAGAGAGGGAGAAAGAGAATCCCAAGCAGTCTCTGCACTGCCAGCACAGAGCCTGTCATAGAGATCAATCCCATGACCATGAGATCATGACCTGAGCTGAAATCAAGAGCCAGATGCCCAACTGACTGAGCCACCCAGGGCCCTGAAGATTTAAATTTTTATTGACAAAATCACTCTTAAACTATTAAGTGACAAAGGCAGCGTTCGTGGAAAAAAAGTGAAGGAATGATGCCAAGCTGTTAATAATGGTTTCATCTGTGTGTTAGAATGGTAAATATAGCGGCGCCTGGGGGGCTCAGTGGTTAAGCATCTGACTTCGGCTCAGGTATTGATCTCGCAGTTTGTGGGTTTGAGCCCCATCAGGCTCTGTGCTGACAGCTCAGAGCCTGGAGCCTGTTTCAGATTCTGTGTCTCCCTCTCTCTCTCTCTCTCTGCCCCTCCCCTGCTTACACTCTGTGTGTATCTCTCTCTCTCAAAAATAAATAAACTAAAAAAAAAAAAGAATGGTAAATATAGGTAAATTTTAAAAATTTCCTCATACTTTTTTATGTTTTCCGAATTCTTTATGATACTTTTATTGCCATGGGGTGGGAAGCCAAACAGAGAGAAACAGAGACTGAGAAGTAAAAAGAAGTAAGAGAAAAGATAAGATGCAAGCAAAGCCTTTCACTCCCTGTGCTATATCCTTTGTGTATCCTGAAGGTTTTGTAAAGCATTTTGGGGGGATTTTTTTTTTACTTTTGGGGTTTTTTGGCACAGTGGGCAAAGTCACTTATGAAATCTTGATGTCATATCATTAGGTCAAACTTCCCTAATTAATTTAGTCCCTTCTAGTTGGTAAGATGTATTCGTTCATTCATTCACTTATTAATTCATACGACTCTGCCTACAATTATTTCTCTCAGGAGCATTCTAGGCATTCATTTTAATTTTGTTTCATAAACAATATAGCACTGGGTAATTGGTTGCTAAAAATAACATTCTTAACCAGTAAATTATTGGCAGTATTTATAACTATTATTTTAATGACTTTTATTTATTTTTCCCTTAAAAGGGCCAGATGGTCATGTGACTAAATATGATCTGGACTGGCTGGTGAAAAACAGCTACGAAGGGCAGAAACAAAAGGTCATCCAGCCTAGAATCTTATGGAATGCTGAAATCTACCAGCAAGCCCAAGTTCCATCTGTAGATTTCCAGAGCTTCTTAGAAACCAATGAGGGATTGAAGAACTTTCTGCAAAATTTTCTGCTATATGGAATTGCATTTGTAGAAAATGTTCCTCCCACTCAAGAACACACAGAGAAGTTGGCTGAAAGGATCAGCTTGATCAGGTAACTTGTTTTCTAATATCTATAGTAATTTCTAGAGCATTAACACCAGTAAAATAATTTAACAGGGTATGGTCACCTTGTTTTTAATCATGAATATTTTGTGGTCTGAATAAAAGGATTCCCATTTATAGCTCTTTATTTAAGGCCCAGATTTCTCATCTCTAAAGACACTTACATGTTACATATAATGAAGACTTCAAAGTCACTGTAAATTGTTTCAGCTTAGTGGTCCTCAAAGTGACAGGTATCATTGTATACTAGGAGGAAGACTAACTTTGACTAAAGAGAACCAGGTAGTATTCTGAGTTCTACCATCAAGGGATTGTGTGAACATAGGCAACTCCATTACACTCACACCTGTAACCTCCACCTCCAGCTCTATGCCTTGGCCTTGATTTTCCCATCTGAACAATAAGAGGATTGAATAAAATAGTGTCTAAAGATCATCCAGTTTTGACCTATTAGGATTGCTAAGGCTTGATTCAGAGACTAGTTGTTAATAATACTGCCTTACACTATAAAGCATTTAACCAACATATTTACACAATTATTTTCTTTTGGTCATTATAGAAATCATGATAAGTGTATATTTTATCTCCTGTTCTGTTGATAAGCCACTTGAGACTCATATATATTAAGTAGGTGGCTTGCCCAGGATTGCTCTGCTAGTAGGTGGTAGAACTGGGATTTGGGGGAAAGCTAAGATGGTGTAATAGAAGGACCCTAGCCTTGCCTTGTCCCTCGAACACAGCTAGATAACTATCAAATCATTCTTAATACCCAAGAAATTGACCTGAGGACTGATAGAACAAACTGCAACCAGAGGGAGAGAAGAGGCCACATCAAAGAAGGTAGGAAGTGCAGAGACATAGTTTGGGGGAGAAACAGATTGCGGGTGCTGTGGGAAGGAGGGAGCCTTGGTTTCAGGGAAAGGTGAGAGAGAGTGGAGCGCACAGGGATAAGCACGAGGAGACCACTTCCCCAAAGCTATTGGCTAGGAAAAGAAGAGGGGCTGATTTTCATGAGTTTTTGCAACCAATGGGGCTCAAAGACTGGAGTTTTAGAGGTCCCCAGACTTGGCTGGGATAGAGACCTGAGGGCACTGCCTTACTCCTAGACAGAAGGCAGGCAGACAACCTGAGGGCAGATGGCTCGATATGAGGAACGACTAAGGCACACGAGAAGAGACTGTTTGCTCTTGTTGGAGCACATCTGTGAGAGGTGACATTGCCTTTCTGGGGACAAAAGAGGGCACCATTTTCCTCCCTCACCCTTCGGCATAGGCATAGAGATACCTGCAGAGGGCAGCTAACCGGGACATTGGCTGTTTAGCCTGCTTGCTCCAAATCCCACACCCATGTGCTCTGGTGCAACTCCCTTCTGTGTCAAACTGTATCCATTTCAGTGGGGCAAAACCCTTTCCCTGATGATCCGCACAGGCTCTGCCACAGAAGGTCCCTAAATTTCGGAGTTTTAAAAGTCAGCAGGCTTGGCTGGGATATATCCCAGAGTATACTGTGCTGCTCCAAGCAGGCACATGACCTGGAAACAGTGTTAAAACAGTGATCTGAAAAACACCAAGGACATACAAGGGAAAATTATTTGCTCCTCTGGGAGTGCTCTCCTCAGAGCAGGAAGCATGGACTCCCTTCTACAGGGACAAAGGAGCTGGCTGGCACCATTTTCCTCCATCACCGCTCAGCATAAACCAACTTAAAGAAAACAGCAAAGTGGCAACACAAGCTACCTAACCTGCTTACACCAAGTCGCACTTTGTGCTACTGATACTGCTTTTCTTGGGCAAGTGTGCCTTAGGACCAGCTCAGCAGGCCCCCTCCCCAGAAGACCAGCACAAACCCCTGCCCACACCATGTCTCCCAACCAGAGAATTCTGCAGGGCTTCAGTTCTAGTGGAAGTAGCATCAGGTCCCTTTTAACAAGCAGACCAGAGCACACCTAGTTAAAATGCACCACACTTTGGCTAAGGCGCAAACACTCCCCACTGCAAGCAAGAAGAGCCTCTGCAAGCAACTGACATGAGGGATAGAGCAGCCAAAACAGCAGGAGAGTCACACAGCACACACCAGAGACACTCCCTGAAGCACCAGGCTCTGGATGCTATATGACCTCTTTTTCATAAAGCCATTACACTCAGGAGAAGAAACATAACAGAGTTTTCTAACACAAAGAAGAAGACAGAGACCTAGACAGAATGCCAAGACAGAAGAATTCATCTCCAAAGAAAGAACAAGATGAGGTCATGGCCAGGGGTCTAATTGAAACAGACAGAAGTAATATGCCTGATGGAGAATTTAAAGCAACAATCATAAAGATACTTGCTGGTTGAGAAAAGCATGGAAGACATCAGGAAGACCCTTACCACAAAATAAAAGAGTTAAAAAACAACCCGGCAGAAATGAAAAATGCGATAATTGAGACTCAGAACCAACTGGATAAAATGACCACAAGGATGGAAGAAGCAGAAGAATGAATAAGTGATATAGAAGATAGAATTATGGAAAATAATGCAGTTGAACAAAAAAAGAGAAGAGTGATGGATCACAAGAATAGATTTAGGGAACTCAATGACTCGATTAAATGTAATAATATTTGTATCATAGGGGTCCCAGAAGAAGAGAGAGAAAGGGGACAGCAGATTTATTTGAGGAAATAATGGCTGAAGACTTCCTTAATCTGGGGAAGGAAAGAGATTTCCAGAATCAGGAGGCACAGAGAACTCCCATAAAAAAAAAAAAAAGCAGGCCAACAAGGCATATTGTAGTTAAATTTGCAAAACACAGTGATAAAGAAAAAAACCCTAAAAGCAGCAAGACAAAAGTCCCTAACTTATAAAGGAAGACCCATAAGGCTTGCTGGAGATTTCTCAACAGAAATTTGACAGGCCAGAAGGGAATGGCATGATTTATTCAAAGTACTGAATGGGAAAAACCTGCTGCCAAGACTACTCTATCCAGCAAGGCTATCATTCAGAATATAAGGAGAGATAAAGACTTTCCCAGACAAACAGAAACTAAAGGAATTCGTGATCATTAAACCAGCCCTGCAAGAAATAATAAAGGGGACTCTTTGAGTGGAAAGGAGAGAATAAAAGTGACAAAGACAACAAAGCGTCAAAGAAAACCTCCACAAACAATGACAAAGCAAGTAATAAAATGGCACTGAATACAGATCTATAAGTAATTACTCTGAATGTAAGTGGACTGAACACACCAATCAAAAGACATAGGGTGTCAGAATGGATAAAAAAAAAAAAGACCCATCTGCATGCTGCATATAAGAGATTCATTTTAGACCTCAAGACATCTGCAGATTGAACATGAGGGGATGGAGAAATATTTATCATGCAAATGGACATCAAAAGAAAGCCATAATAGCCATACTTCTATCAGACAAACTCAATTTTAAACCAGTCTTTGGAAGAAGAGATGAAGATGGGCACTATATCATAATAAAGGGGACTATCCAATAAAAAGATATAACAATTACAAATATTTATGCCCCCAACTCGGTGACACGCAATATATAAACAGTAACAAACATAACAGAACTCATTGATAATAATACAATAATAGTAGGGGACTTTAACACCCCACTTACACCAATGGACAAATAATGGCTTTGAATGACACACTGGACCAGATGGACTTAACAGATATATTCAGAATATTTCATCCCAAAGCAGCAGAATACACATTTTTTTAATGCACATGGGACATTCTCCAGAATAGATCACTTACTAGGTCAAAAAACAGACCTCAACAAGTACAAAAAGACTTATATCATACCATTCATGTTTTCTGACCACAACACTATGAAACTTGAAGTCAACCACAAGAAAAAGTTTGGAAAGACCACAAATAGGTGAGGGTTAAACAGCATGCTATTAAACAATGAGTGGGTTAACTGGGAAATCAAAGAAGAAATTTAAAAATACATGGAAACAAATGAAAAATGAAAGCATGATACTCTAAAATCTTTGGGATTCAGCAAAAGTGGTCATAAGAGGGAAATATATAGCAATACAAGCCTACATCAAGAAGCAAGAAAAATCTCAAACAACCTAAACTCACACCTAAAGGAGCTATGAAACAACAGCAACAAACAAAGCCTTAAAGCCAGCAGGAAAAGGGACATAATAAAGATTATAACAGAAATAAATGATAGGAACTAAAAAAAAAACAGTAGAACAGATCAATGAAACCAGGAGCTGATTTTTTAAAAGTATTATTAAAATTGATACCCCCCTAGCTGTTGCAGACTTTGAGTCTGGAGTTCTCTGTTGTCCAGCAAGAGAGTGGATGCAGAATTAAATGTGAGAGAGGCTAATGTCTGGGAGGAGACAAGAGCCCTGAGTAAGGGTCCTTCCTCAGTTTTTATTAGCACCAGAAGGCTTACAAACGTGATGGACATGCAGAAAGCGACAGTGAAACAGTGAACATTAACTCATGTGGGAGAGAATGGGGGTTTCAAAGATATGCCGTGTTAGGGGTTTGAGTCAATACAAAACAAAATCGCGGCACCGAGCAGATGGTTGTTTACAGCAGGCACAGGCGCCGGGTCTGTTTATCTTAACTTGCCTAGGGGATAAGACAGATAGAGTATGCTACCTCAGGGTCAACAAGGTAATTTTCTTTTGTAAATTATCTCTGCTCTGGACAATTTTACCCTGCTGCTGTCCATAGCCCTGTTTACCTGTTTACCTATTCTGGACCTTCCGTCCTGTGAAAGCAGCTTTCTGCTTTTGTACTATGTTGGGGGCGCTTTCACCCCGATTACCTAATCTTGGATGCTTTCATTCTGTGGCTTCTTATTCCTCTGCTTTTGCACTATGCTGGGTGCACTTTCGCCCTGTTTACCTAATCTTGGATGCTTTCATCCTAAGCCTTGTTAACCCATTGGTGCAAGCTCAGGGAATTCCTAAACTTATTCCCCACACCTAGCCAGTCTTATCAAAAGGAAATAGATTGGTCTCAAGTAAATTAAATCAAAATTAGAGAGGAGAAATAACAACTAATACCACAGAAATACAATTATAAGAAAATATTATGAAAAACTATATGCCAACAAATTGGACAACCTATAAGAAATGGATTAGTTCCTAGAAACATATAAACAACCAAAACTGAAACAGGAGAAATAGAAAATTTGAACAGACTGATAACCAGAAAAGATATTCAATCAGTAATAAATCTCCCAACAAGCAAAAGTCCAGGGCCATATGGCTTCACAGGTGAATTCCACCAAACATTTAAAGAAGGGTTAAAATCTATTCTTCTCAAACTTTGCTAAAAGATAGAAATGGAAGGAAAACTTCCAAACTCATTCTATAAGACCAGCATTACCCTGATTCCAAAACCAGACAAAGACTCCAGTAAAAAACAGAACTACAGGTCAATTTCCCTGATGAATATGGATGCAAAAATTCTCAACAAACTACTAGCAAATTGAATCCTACAGTACATTGAAAGAATCATTCACCATGGGCAAGTGGGAGTTATCCCTGGGCTGCAGGGGTGGTTCAATGTTTACAAATAAATGAACGTGACACCACCTAATAAAAGATAGGATAAGAACCATATGATCTTCTCAATAGATGCAGAACAAGCATTTGACAAAATACAGCATCCATTCGTGATTAAAAAATACTCAACAAAGTAGGGATAGAGGGAACATATCTCAACATAACAAAGGCCATATATGAAAAACCCACAGCAAATATCATCAACAGGGAAAAACTGAGAGCTTTTCCTCTATGGTTAGGAAGACAATAGGTATGTCCACTCTCACCACTGTTACTTAACATAGTACTGGAAGTCCTAGCTTCAGCAGTCAGAAAACAGAAAGAAATAAAAGGCATCCAAATAGACAAGGAAGAAGTCAAACTTTACTATTTGCAGATGTCATGATACTCAAAAGATAGAAACCCAAAAGATTCCACCAAAACTTTGTTAAACTGATACACAAATTTAGTAAAGTGACAGGATATAAAATCAACGTACAGAATTGTGTTGCGTTTCTATACTCCAATAATGAAGCAACAGAAAGAGAAATAAAGGAATCAATCCCACTTAAAATTGCACAAAAATATAATAATAATAATAAACCTAACCAAAGAGGTAAAAGATCTCTATTCTGAAAACTATGAAATACTGGTGAAAGAAATTGAAGATGACATAAAGAAATGGAAAAACATTCCATGCTCAAGGATTGGAAGAATAAATATTGTTAAAATGTCTATATTACACACATTTAATACAATCCCTGTCAAAATACCACTAGCATCTTTCAGAGAGCTAGAACAAACAATCCTAAAATTTGTATGGAACCATAAAAAAGAAAAGCAAAGCTGGAGGCATCACAATTCTGGACCTCAAGTTCTATTACAAAGCTGTAGTGATCATGACAGTATAGGAATGGCACAAAAACAAACACATAAATCAATAGAACAGAATGCAAAACCCAGAAATTAACCCACATCTCTATGGTCAATTCATCTTCGACAAAGCAGGAAAGAATATCAAACGAGACAAAGACAGTCTCTTCAACAAATAGTGTTGGAGAAACTGGACAGCAACATGCAGAAGAATGAAAATGGACCACTTTCTTATACCATACACGAAAATAAATTCAAAATGGATGAAAGACCTTGATGTAAGACAGGAGGAAACCATCAAAATTCTACAGGAGAACAGAAGCACCAACTTCTTTGACCTCAGCCATAGGAACCTCTTACTAGACACGTCTCCAGAGGCAAGGGAAACAAAAGCAAAAATGAACTATTGTGACTTCATTAAGATAAAAAGCTTCTTCACAGTGAAGGAAATAATCAACGAAACTAAACGGCAGTGTTCAGAATGGGACAAGATATTTGCAAATGACATTTCTAAAAGGGGTTAGTATCGAAAATATAGAAAGAACTTCTCAAACTCAACACACAAAAAAAACAAATAATTTTGTTGAGAAATGGGCAGAAGACATGAATAGACATTTTTCCAAAGCAGACATGCAGATGGCTAGCAGACACTTGAAAAGTTGCTCAACATCACTCATCAACAGGGAAATGCAAATCAAAACTACAATGAGATATCACCTTATACCTGTCAGAATGAATGGATGAAATTAACAACAAATGAAACAACGAATGCTGGTGAGAATGCAGCGAGAGGGGAACCCTTTTGCACGGTTGGCGGGAATGCAAACTGATATAGCCAGTCTGGAAAACAGTACGGAGTTTCCTCAAAAAAATTAAAAATAGAACTACCGTATACCCAGCAATTGCACTATTAGGTAGTTACCCAAAGGATAAAAAACATTGACTCAAAGGGATGCATGCATGCTGATGTTTATAGCAGCTTTACCAATATAGCCAAATAACGGAAAGACCCCAAATGTCCATCAACTGCTGAATGGATAAAGAAAATGTGGTACGTATACACACACACACACACACACACACACACACACAGGAATATTACTCAGCCATCAAAAAGAATGAAATCTTGCCATTTGCAATGACATGGATGGAGCTAGAGTGTTTTATGCTAAACAAAATAAGTCAGGGAAAGACAGATACCATATGATTTCATTCATATGTGGAATTTAAGAAACAAAACAGATGAACATAGGGGTAAAAGAGAGACAAACCAAAAAATAGACTCTTAACTATAGAGAACAAACTAAGGGTTGCTGGAGGCGAGGTTGAGGGAATGGGTTAAATGGGTGATGGGCATTAGGGAGGGCCCTTTTTGGGATGAGCACTGGGTGTCATATGTAAGTGATGAATCACTGGGGTCTACTCCTGAAGCCTGGACTACACTGTATGTGAACTCACTAGAATTTAAATTTAAAAAAAAAAGAATGAAATCATGCCATTTGTAACGACGTGCATGGAACTAGAGAGTATAATGCTAAGCTAAATAAGTCAGTCAGAGAAAGACAAATACCATATGATTTTGCTCATATGTGGAATTTAAGACACAAAAGAAATGAGCAAAGGGGAAAAAAAGTGAGAGAGGAAAACCAAGAAACAAACTCTTAATAGAGAACAAATCGATGGTTACCAGAAGGGAGGTGGAGGGGGAAGGGTTAAATAGGTGATGGGGATTAAGGAGTTCACTTGTCATGATGAGCCGTGGGTGATGAATGGCAGTGTTAAATCACTCTAGTGTACACCTGAAACTAATATTACACTGTATGTTAACTAATTAGAATTTAAACCAAAACTTTAAAAATTCAAACAAAATAGTGTGATGTGTATAACAGTGCTACCAGAAGATGTTCTCTAATAAAACTTCAGTAATTAATAAAAAAAAATACTAGAATTCAGATAGACCAGGCTTCCTCATCCTAAATACAGTGTTGTTTCCACTTGCCAGTCTGCATTTCTATGTAGTATATAGATTGATCTTGTGCAGTATTAAATGTGATGTAAACATACTTTGTTATAATTAGTACTGTCCTTTTACTTAATAAGGGCTAGATATAGCTCATTATGTAGCAGATAATGTGCTGGGTCATTTGCCCTATCCTGGTACAGCATAATCAGCATATTGAACCATTTAATTTTAAACACATTTTAAGAACTTTCAGGTAAGAAGCTGTGCTGTAAATAAATTGAGAGGGCTTTAGAGATTTTAGTCCATGAGAAAAGATATTTCCTGTTTGGCCTTTGAGGGTTGATAAAATAAGATGAACACTGAAAACTAAAGAATTAAAGTGATCTTTGGTCAGATCTGAGCCACCAGGAGAATAATTATAAAATGAAAACCCATGATGTATATCTCAAGGAGAGACACAGCAATGGTGATACAGCATCTCACTAAATACTTGTTAACATCAACTATTCTTCTCTCTTTTTCTTATTCCTCCCTGTCCAAAAGATGGGTGAGGACCTATATTAACCACTTCTAAAAGCATCTGCATAAAGACATCTTTTACTGTGCAAGGAAAGTACGCACAGGAAAGAACCTTGAATGTGAAAGCTATTAAAAGTAGGCATATAATCAGAGAGGGATGGTTCCCTAAGCTTTCAGACTACAGTTGATCCTCCAACAATGTGGGGGCTTAGGGGAACTGACTTCCCCCATCCCCACACAGTTGAAAAATCATCTATAACTTTTGACTCTTCAAAACCTTAACTACTAACAGCCTACTGTTGACCAGAAGCTTTACCAATAACACAATTAACACGTATTCTATATGTTATATGTATTATATACTGTATTCTTACAATAAAAGAAATGTTATGGAGAATGTTAATGTTAATAAGAAAAGAAAATGTTAATAAGAAAATCATAAGAGAAAATATATTTACAATAATATATTTATTGAAAAAACACCCATGTATGAGTGGATCCATGCAGTTCAGACCTGTTTTGTTCAAGGATCAACGGTTCTTTCAGTTTTCCCCCCAACTTCCTAGAATATTAATCAGTTACAGAATTGTTAAGACTGGTGGTGTGTTCAACTGTCATCTAACCCTAACCTTATAGATGGAAATCTGGAGCCAAAAAACTATTGTTATTTGTGAATAATTAAAGAAGTCATTAGAGTTGTGAAAGACTAGATAAAAAATTTCAAATAGTTAAAAATCTTTATTTCATTTGACAGAGAAACCATCTATGGGAGGATGTGGTATTTCACTTCAGACTTCTCCAGGGGTGACACTGCATACACCAAGATGGCTTTGGATCGGCACACTGACACTGCCTATTTTCAAGAGCCCTGTGGGTAAGTGGATTCAAATTTTCCATATTAGGATCTTTACATGTGATGGTCTTGAATAATTTCTTAATCATTTTCCATTCTATTTGAACCAATATCATATCTGTTGCTGATGTGGGTGACTATTTCTTTTTCTTCCCTTAGAAACATGGTCATTTTTAAATACCCTAGCTCAGTCTTAGGACTTATAAGAATAAATGTTTTTGAAAGGATTGAAAATACACCTTACTACATAAATGGATCTTAATTTTGCTTAATTTACATTTTTGTCAAAGTAATTACAAATAACATAAAAAAGTATTTCCTAACCATTAATTTGGAATTGTACAGTTTTCTTATATTTAGTTATATTGCTAAGAGGTCAATATTCTAAACACAGCTGGTGTTAACAGGAATTTGAATCCAATTTATAAGAAGGTGGATACGAGGAATTAATAAAAAATTGTTTCACATAGAAGTTGCTGAGCCAAAGATATGCCATACTTTTCCCCCCAGTTTTATTGATATATAATTGACATAAAACATTATATAAACTTAAAGTGAATAGTGGTTATGTATTGTAACCTGACTACCATTGTAGCTAACAGAGAGTAGATCTTAAATGTTCTCACCACAAAAATTAAATGACAATTATGTGACATGATGGATAAATACCATATTTGCCACTTTATTAGAGGTACCTTTGTAGTTGTCATTTTGTTAGCGATCTTGCTCCTGCATATATAGATGATAAGCCTGAGGCACAAAGATATTAGTAAAGTGAGTGTACATATGCATTTATAAAGACCATATGAGAGGGTGATAATATGCAATTGATTGTGGTTGCATTGATTTTCTTTAAGAGTTTGGAACTTAAGAATATTTGGTGCAGGGGAGGAAGAATAAAGCAGCTTTTAGAGATCCTTGTCAATATTATCAATATATGAAGATCCCAACAGCCTGCATCCTTGTTCTAGGCAGTGCAGAAGGAAGAAAGAGGAAATGGGATGAGAAGCAACTAGACAGAGCTTGACATTCAAATACTGCATAACTCTTTTCTCAAATTTGAGTAACTCACTACCAAAGGACCAAGTACATTAGCAGTATAGTAAGAGTTCAGGCCATGTCATCAACAGATCTGGATCTGCATCCCAGCTGGCACATATGTTAGCTTTGTGATTTTGGACAAATAACTTCTCTGTGCCTCAGTTTCTTCATTGGTAAAATGGAACTAGTAGTAAAACCTATTCATTAGTATTGCTCAGGGATTAAATTCCATAATGTATTTAAAGCACTTGGCATACTGCCTGTGCTTTAGAAACATATTAAGTGCTCAAGAAATGCTAGCTATGATCATTATCACTTTAGCCATTGTCATCAGCAGCAGCAACATTGTTATATGCCTTGTCCTTTCTGAAGTTACCTTTGCTCTGGATCTCATATTTTCCAGCTTCCTTGGAGATTTCTCTCTCCTACATATCCACCCTTTCCATACCTATTGAATCCTTCCTGTCAGCTTCTCATTTCTTCTTTGGACTCTATGTCCCTCTAGTTACAGCCCTGCCTTATTCCTCCCCTGTACAGCTAAACTTATTAAAAGAATTATCTATATTCAATATCTTTTTATTTTTACTTTTCAGTCACTCCTCAAATTCATAGTCAGCTAGTTCATCCAACCCCCTCCCAATTAAAATTACTCTCTCCAAAGTCACGAGAAATTAACTTCTTGCCATACTCAGTGTGTACCTTTCAGTCTACATCTTACTTGATCCCTAGGGCATGCCATTAACCACTACCTCTTCTTAAATATCATTTATTTTTTTTAGTTTTCCTCCTACATCTCTGACCACTTTTCTTCAGCCTCCTGTGCGGCCTTATTTTCCTCGGCCCATTTCTTGCTTGAAATGATCTCTCCAAATGACTTCTTCTATGCTCTTGGCTTTGGCTATCACCTACAGACAACTACAAAATCCACCTATCTTTTGAGTCAAATAACTTCGACTAGCTACTAAACAATCTTGACCTAGATGTTTCACAGAAAGCTCAACAGTCCAGAAGTGAACTCTCTCATTTTATTTTTTTAATGTTTATTTTTGAGAGAGAGAGAGAGAGAGAGAGAGAAAGCAAGCATGAATGAGGGAGGGGCAGAGAGAGAGGGAGACACAGAATCCCAAGGAGGCTCCAGGCTCTGAGCTGTCAGCACAGAGCCCGATGCGGGACTCAAACTCAAGAACGTGAGATCACGACCTGACCTGAAGTTGGACGCTTAACTGACTGAGCCACCCAGGCACCCCTGACCTTTCTCATTTTAATTGTGCTTAGACTAAGTTCTCCTTGATTTTATTCCTTCTATCTTCATTCATATTTATTACTTATTTTACTTTGTTATTTACTTTTATGTTTATTATTTTTCTAAATTATTATTAATTTTATTTTCCCCTTGTTGATTTGGGAATTGTAGTTTAGCTTTCTAGTCCATTAAGTCACCTTTCCTTTCCCTGTTAACGTTTTCAGTCACAAATGACTCAACTATTTCAACATGGCCCCTAAACTGAACTTCTTCAACCCCTCACACTCCCTCATTATAATCCAATTACACTTCTGCCTGCATTCTCCATCTTAGCATATGACAAGTTACAACACCCTTCTTTAAGCTCAAGCCCTCAGTATTTTTGTCTATTTCAGTAATCAGGTTGTTCTCTACATTTTTTGTCTCTTGCTTCCCACCAGTCCATCTCCCATACTATCATCCTCATCAAGTCTTAAAAATGTTAATGTGACTATAGAGCTTCCCAGTTTAAAATCCTTTTGTGATTCTCTGTGCTATGCTGATTTACACTTCTTGCACTCTTCCTTGAATATACCTTGTAAATGATGTTCTTTCTTTGTGGGCCCTCTATATCTTGTATATAACTTTATTATAGTGCCTATCATCTCTTACTGGTATTTATATGCTTCATGTTTTCCTACTAGACTACAGGCTTCTTTAAAACAGAGACTATACCTTATTCATGTCTGTATTCCCAGGGTCTGGCACATGTAGGCTTTAATTCATATTGAATATGTTTAGAAGAAACCTGTAATAGCATTAATATTTCAAAGCACAAAAAAGTACTACTGTCTATAAGGAAGGATAATTAGGAAATGAAAATGACACAAGTAGATTCAGTAATTATTTCATATATAATTTTCTAAAATTTTAATATGTTCTCTTTTCTCCACTGAACAAAAGACTTTAATTTTTTCCCTCTTCAGCATTCAAGTGTTTCACTGTCTTAAGCATGAAGGAACAGGTGGCAGAACACTGCTGGTAGATGGATTCTATGCAGCAGAACAGGTACTTCAAAAGGCACCTGAGGAATTTGAACTCCTCACCAAAGTGCCATTGAGGCATGAATATATTGAAAATGTTGGAGAATGTCACAACCACATGATTGGGGTTGGGCCAGTCTTAAATACCTACCCATGGAATAAAGAGCTCTATTTGATCAGGTGAGCACCAAAGAACTATCCCCTGCTGTAATGTAGTTACCCATTGTTAGCCTTCCAATGTAATGAAAACCCCTAAAATCCTTATACTGACCACATTTTAATCTTGCTATTTTATGTCTCTTTACTAACAATTTCTGTTCTTATGATACTTCCCATGGAATAGTAAATAGGCCAACAGGTAAAGAATGCTAGATTTTAAAATGAAAACATTATTAAAATCAAAAAAGTGATTAAATTGTGCTCAGCAACCAAACAGCTAGAGTACCCAAAGGCATGATGACCACATTTGTCTGTAGGCCACATTTATGCAAATACCCTGACCTGTATATGCAACAGTCTACTAGACATTGCCACTTAGGTATCTCGTAGGATCATAAAGCAGGTCATATTCAAAACTGAACGTATCGTCTCCACTCATTTCAGCCTGCTCCTCCACACCCACTTGTAAAGATAAAAATAAACCGTTGTTCCTGCCTTTGCCCCTGGATTTCAATATTAACTGCATAAATACTAATTCACTGCCATCAGATCATCTCCTCTGGAAAACTCTCCCTTAGTCATCTCTTGTGTTCCCCGTTGCTTAGAACAGTGAGCAGGTAACCGGTAGTTTGTCCAACGTTTGATCAGAAACATTTTTAAACATACAGAAAAGTTGTAGGCATTTACGGTGAAGCCCAGAGACCCACAACCGAGATTCTACCAGGAAGGTATCTCTATGCTTGTTTTCTTACCCATCTGCCTGTCTATCCATTAATCTTATTTCTGATGCATTTCAAAGTACACTGCAGATATGACTACATGTCCCCCTAAATGCTTCGGCATTTGTACCTTTAAGTAAAGTTCAATATTTGTTTGAAAATTTTTAATTTTGAAATAAAATTTACATAAAATTATGTTTCTAAAATATCAAATATACACTCGCTGAATCTGGACAAATGCATATACCTATGTCAGCCAAACCTCTGCCAAGGTATAGAATGTTCCCGTCATTGCAGAAAGTCCCCTTACACCCCTTCCCAGTCCAACCCTGCACAGTCACCCCAGAGGAGATCACGGGTTTGATTTTTGCCACCATAGATTAGTTTGGCCTGTTCTAGAAATTCATACCATAGAATAAATCCATGGTTTTATTAACAAACACTTGGGCTGTTTCTAATTTGGGGTTATTATGAATAAAACTGCCATGAGTATTCACAGAAAAGTATTTTTGTAGGTATGTATCCTCATTCCACTCTAGGAGGGGAACGGATGTGTCATAGAGTAGGTGAGTGTTTAGTTTCATAAGTAACTGCCAGAACTGTTACTGAAGTAGTGGTTGGATTTTATGTGGTCGTCAGCAATGTATGAGGGTCGGAGCTGCTCCATGTCCTGCTGCTGACAACTGACTGTTGTCAGTCCCATTAGTTCTAGCCATTATGGTGGTTATCTCTTTGAGATTTAATTTGCATTTTTTTGATGACCGATGATGTTGAGCATCTTTCCATGTGCTTACTGGTCATTTATATATCTTCTTTTCTGAAGTATCTGGCTAAATCTTTTGCCCATTTTTTCCCTGAGTTGTCTTTTCATTATTGAGCTGTCGGAGTTCTTTATATATGCTTGTCACTATTTCTTACTGAATATATGTTTTAGGAATATTATTTTCTATGCTGTAGCTTACCTATTTTTTAACAGTGTCTTTTTATGGGCAGAGAATTTTAATTTTAATAAAATATAATTGATTATTTTTTTAAACAATTATTGCTTCTATGACCTGCATAAGAAATCTTTGACTACCCCTAGGACATGATGACGTGCTCCCCTGCTTTCTAAAGGTACTATAGTTTTATTTTTTACATTTAAATCTGTGATCTATCTCAAATTAATTTTTTCTATGCTGTGAGGTATAGGTATAAGTCCATAGTTTTTACATATGGATATCCAGGTGTTGTAGCCGTATTGGATTGCCTTTGCAACTCTGTCAAAAATCTAATGGCCATAGAAATGCGGGTTTGTCTCTGGAAGCTCTATTTGATTCCGTTACGTGTTGGTGGATCCTTATGACATGGTGGATCCACACTGTCTCGGCTACTGCAAGTTTACAGTAATTCTTGAAGTCAGATAATATGTTTGTTAACTTTGTTCTTTTTTAATATTCTTGTGGAGATTCTACATCAGAGGTCTACAGATTTTTTTTGTAAAGGGCTAGGTAGCAAATATTTTAGGCTTGTGGGATATATGGTCTTTATTGCAACTACTCAATACTGTTGTGGATGCACAATAGCAGCCATAAACAATACATAAATGAATGAGTGTGACTGTGTTCCAATAAATATTATTTACAAAAGTGGTCAGTGGTCTGGATTGGCCCACAGACCACAGTTTTCCAAGCCTGATTCTAGATTCTTTATATTTCCATACAGATTTTTAAATCTGCCCGTCAATTTCTAGGAAAAAGCCTGTTAGGGTTATGGTTGGGATTGCTTTGAATCTATAGATCATTTTGGTGATAACTGACTAACAGTTTTGAGTCTCCCAATCCATGAACCTGATTTATCTTTTTATTTATTTAGGTCTTTTTAAATTCTCTTAGTAGTGTTTTGTGGTATTGAAGATACAGATCTTATATATCTTTTGTCAATTTTATTCCTAAGTATTTTTATATTTTGATGGTATTATAAAATAAAATTTTAATATTATTTTCAAATTATCTGCTGTCATATTAAAAATTGATTTCTTTTTAAATTAGCATTTTATTCTATAGCCTTGCTAAAGTAATTCATTAGTTCTAAGTTTCTGTTTTTTGGGTTTCTTAAAATTTTTCTATATAGAAATCATGCTGTAGGGATAATTTTATTTTTTCCTTTCCAATCTATATGCTTATCCCTTTGCTTTTCTTACCTTACTACACTGGCTAGCACCTCCAGCACTATGTTAAATAACAGTGGCAAGAGCAGACATCCTTAGGATGCAAGTGTTTAGTATTTTGCCAGGTATGATATTAGCTATAAGAGTGTTGATGATGTCTTTTATATTCTGGATGAATTTCCCTTCCAAGTTTCCTGAGATTTTTTTAAAATCATATATGGGTATTAAATTTTAATAAATCCTTTATATTCATGTCGGTCGTCATGAAAATAATTATGTGATTTTTCTTCTTTATTATGTTAATATTGTAAGTTATATTAATTTCAAATGTTAAACCAGCCTTGTGCTCCAAGGATAAACTATACTTGGTCACAATTTATTACTATACACACACAGTGTGTATGTGTATGTGTGCATGTCTGCATGTGTATATTTAATACTATGGGTTCAGTCAAGAAATAAATACCACACATTAGTTTCTTTTTGTTAATTTTTTCATTTTAATTCATGAACAGTTAACATACAGTATTATGTTAATTTCAGGTGTACAATATAGTGATTCAACAATTTTATACATTACTCAGTGCTTATCATGACAAGTACACTCCTTAATCCCCATCACCTATTTTTCCCATCCTTACCCACCCTCCTCCCCTATGGTGACCATCAGTTTGTTTTCTATAGTTAAGAATCTGTTTCATGGTTTGTTTCTCTCTCTTCTTTTTTCCCTCTGCTTGTTTTGTTTCTTAAATTCCAATATGAGTGAAATCATAAGCAATTTGTCTTTCTCTGACTTAGTTCACGTAGCATTATAATCTCTAGCTCCATCCATGTTGTTGCAAATGGTAAGATTCATTCTTATATATGGCTGAATAATATTCCATTGTATATATATATACCACATCTTCTCTATCCATTCATCAATTGATGGCTACTTGGGCTGCCTCCATAATTTGGCTAGACATGCGTATATCCCTTCCTTGCCTAAGTTCCATATATATTTTGGATACTAACCCTTTATTGGATATATTATTTGTAAATATCTTCTCTGATTCCATAAGTGGCCTTTTAGCTTTGTTGATTGTTTCCTTCACTGTGCAAAAGCTTTTATTTTGATGTAGTCCCAATAGTTTATTTTTCCTGTTGTTTCCCTTACCTCAGGAGACATCTAGAAAAATGTTGCTAAAGAACTTATAAAACTCAACACCCAAAAAAAAAACAAATAATCCAGTTAAAAATTGGGCAGAAAAAAGTGGGCAGAAGACACGAGTAGACATTTTTCCAAAGAAGACATACAGATGACCAACAGACACATGAAAAGAGGCTCAGCATCACTCATGATCAGGGAAATACAAATCAAAACTATAATGAGATATCTCCTCACATCTGTCAGAATGGCTTAAATTAACAACGCAGGAAGCAACAGATGTTGGTGAGGATGCAGAGAAAGGGAAACCCTCTTGCACTGTTGGTGGGAATGCAAACTGGTGCAGCCACTCTGGAAAACAGGATGGAGGTTCCTCAAAAAATAAAAATAGAATCACCCTGTGATCTAGCAATTGCATGACTAGGTATTTACCCAGTGAATGCAAAAATACTAATTTGAAGGGACACATACACCCTGGTGTTTATAACAGCATTATTTACAATATCTAAAATATGGAAAGAGCCCAAATGTTCATCCATTGACTGATGAATGGATAAAGAAGATGGAATATTACTCAGCCATAAGAAATAATGAAATCTTGCCATTTGCAATGATGTGGATGGAGCTAAGAGTATTATGCTAAGTGAAACAAGTCAGTCAGGAAAGACAAATAGCATATGATTTCACTCATATGTGATTTAAAGAAACAAAACCGTCATAGCAGGGAAAAAGAGAGAAGAAGACCAAGAAACAGACTCTTAACTATAAAGAATACATTGATGGATACCAGAGAAGAGATCAGTAGGTGGATGGGTTAAATAGGTGATGGGGATTAAGGAGGGCACTTGTGATGAGAACCAGGTGTTGTATGGAATTGAATCACTAAATTGTACACCTGAAACTGATACTATACTGTATGTTAACTAACTGGAATTTAAATAAAAACTTAAAAGATTAGGAAAAAATGTTGCGGGGGAGTTAAGATGGCAGAGGAGTTGGGAGACCCTAGGCTTGTCCTTTCCCTCGAACACAGCTAGATAAATATCAAATCATTTTGAACACCGAAGAAATCAATCTAAGGACTAAGAGTAAAAATGCACAACTAGAGGTGAAAAAACCACAACATCATGGAAGGTAGGAGCTGTGGAGAGTTGACTGGGGGAGAGAAGAGCTGCAGGTGCTTTAATGGGAAGGGAGCCTTGATCATGGACAGAGGAGCAAAAGAGAAAGAGAGAGAAAGAATGAAAGTGCAAAAGGCATTCCCCAAGATAAACTCTTTCCCAAAACCATTGACTGTGAAAAGGAGAGGCACTGAATACCATAAGTTTTTACAGTGAAGTGCAGAGTCTGAAGTTTCGGAGGTCCACACCATCGCCAGGGTCATGCCTGGAAGGTTTGGTGGTGCCCTAGTGGGGAAGGAAGGCAGAGACCTGGGAGCAGGCAGCGTGGTCTGAGGATCCCCTGGATTGCACAAGGAGAAGCAGTTCCCCTGCTTGAAGTGCATTTGGGAGAGGTTCTACAGCCTCTCCAGGGGCAAAAGACCCAGCAGACACCACTGACCTGCCCTGTTCACTAACATAGGAATGGGAACACTGGCTGAGGGCAATAAGCCTTTGTGCTGGCTTTCTGCTACACTTTACCAAAAACTCTGAACCACTGCATGGTTGTGCAACCGGTTTCTGGGACAAGCCAGCACTGGCCACAGCACAGCAAGAACCTCCCCTAGAGGGTCAGCATGGGTCCCCGCCATGCAGATCTCTAAAATATGAAGTTTTGAAACCCAGCTGCGTACCTGAGATAAAACACAGGAGTGCTGTGGCACCTGGTAGGCAGACAGCTCAGACGCAGGCAAGGTGAATGCGGAGGTCTGGTGGAAGCCAGGGACACAACAGAGGCGATTTGTTCTTCTGTGAGGGCTCCCTGAAGAGAGGCGGGGCTGAACTCCCCAATCCAGGGAGGAAAGCAGGGGGATGCCGTTTTCACCCCACCCCCACCCCCCACCCCCCACCCCCGCACACATACATCAGCACTGACCTACTTCACTGAGCAAAACAAGTGGAGGCCAGAGCCACTTACACCAGGCCTTGCCCCCCTGTGACCTACAGGTACATCCCCACTAAGGCAAGTCCACCTGAGAATTAGTACAGCAGGCCCCATCCCCAGCAGACCAGCACAAACCCCTCACAGGCACCAAGTATACTGATCACAGAGTGCTACAAAGCGTCAGCTCTAGGGCAAATAGAATCTAGCTTTCTTTGGTTCCCCTTGCCCTTGGGATACAGAAAAAGCAATAAAAAAAAAACTTTAAAAACAATCCAGCTTCTTTTAACAAGGATAGCAAAACACATCTAGGATCTAGCTTCTTTTCTTTACCTTGAAAATATGAAAAGACAGAGTAATTCACCTTAAAAGAAAAAAAAAAACAGGAAGAAATAATGGCCAGGAATTTAATCAATACCAATATAAGTAAGATGTCTGAACTAGAATTTAAAACAATAATTATAAGGATACTAGCTGGACTTGAAAAAAGCATAGAAGACACTAGAGAATTCCTTACTGCGAGATAAAAGAACTAAAAGCTAGTCAGGCCAAAGTTTAAAATGCTATAACCAAGATGTAAACCCAAATGGATGTCAAGACAAAAAGTGTGGACAAAGCAGAGGAATGTATCCAGGATATAAAAGATAAATTTATGCAAAATAATGAAGCTGAAAAGAAGAGGGAAAGAAGGGTATTGGATCACAAATTTAGACTTAAGGAACTCAGCATCTCCTTAAAGTATAACAACATTCACAAAATGGGAGTCCCAGAAGATGAAGAGAGAGAAAAAGGAGCACAAGGATTATTTGAGTAAATTATAGCTGAAAACTTACCTAATCTGGGGAAGGGAACAGATATCAAAATAAAAGAAGCACAAAGAACTTCCATTAAATTCAACAAAAGCCAGCCATCACCAAGACATATCATAGTCAAATTCACAAAATACACAAAGAACCATGAAAGCAGAAAGGGGAAAAAAAGTCCTTAACCTCTCAGGAAAGACAGACCAGGTTCACAGCAGACCTGTCCACAGAAATGTGGCAGGCCAGAAGGGAGTGGCAGGATATATTCAATGTGCTGAATGGGAAAAACATGCAGCCAGGAATACGTTATCCAGCAAGGCTGTCATTCAGAATTAGAAGGAGACATACTTTCCCAGAAAAACAAAAACTAAAGGAGTTCATGACCACTAGCCCAGCTCTACAAGAAATATTAAAGGGGCCTCTTTGAGTGGGGTAAAAAGGGACCAAAAGCAGCAAAGACTAGAAAGGAACAGAGAACATCACCAGAAATACCAACTTTACAGGTAACACAAAGGCACTAAATTCCTATCTTTCAGTGATCACTCTGAGTGGAAATGGACTAAATGCTCCAATCAAAAGATATAGGGTGTCAGAAAGGATTTAGAAAGATCCATCTATATGCTGCCTACACGAGACTCATTTTAGACTTAAAGACACCCGCAGATTGAAAGTGAAGGGATGGAGAATTACCTATAATGCTAATGGGTGTCAAAGAAAGCTGGAATAGCCATAACTTCTATCAGAAAAATTAGATTTTAAGCAAAAGACTGTCATAAGAGATGAAGAAGGGCATTACATAGTAATTAAGGGGTCTATCCTTCAAGAAGATCTAACGATTGTAAATATTTATGCCCCAAACTTGGAACTCCCAAATATGTAAATCAATGGATAACAAACATAAAGAAACTCATTGATAATAATACAATAATAGTAGGGAACTTTAACACCCCACTTACATCAATGGACAGATCATCTAAGAAAATCAACAAGGAAACAATGGCTCTGAAAGGCATACTGGATTGGATGGACTTAACAGATATATTCAGAACATTTCATCCTAAAGCAGCACATTCTTTTCTAGTGCACAGGGAACATTCACCAGAATAGACCACATACTGGGTCACAAATCAGCCCTCAACAAGTACAAAAAAGACTGAGATCATACCATGCATATTTTAGGACCACATTGCTATGAAACTTGAAGTCAACCACAAGAAAAATAATTGGAAAGATCACAAATACATGAAGGTTAAAGAACATCCTACTAAAGAATAAATGGGTGATGGGCATTAAGGAGGGCACTTGTTGGGATTAGCACTGGGTGTTATATGGAAGTCATGAATCACTGGGTTTTACTGCTGAAACCAGTACTGCACTATATGTTAACTAACCTGAATTTAAATTAAGTAAAGAGAATGAATGGATTAACCATGAAATTAAAGAAGAAATTTTAAAAAGTACATGGAAACAAATGAAAATGAGAACACAACAGTCCAAAACCTTTGGGACACAGCAAAGGCCACCCTAAGAGGGAAGTAGGTTGCAATACAGGCCTACCTTAGGAAGCAGGAAAAATCTCAAATACACAACCTAACTTTATGCCTAAAGGAGCTAGAAAAGGAACAGCAAATAAAGCCTAAAGCCAGAAGAAGGTAAATAATAAAGATTAGAGCAGAAATAAATGATTTAGAAACAAAAAACAGAACAGACCTACAAAACTAAAAGCTGGTTCTTTGAAAGAATTAATAAAATGGATAAACCCCTAACCAGATTTATCAAAAAGAAAAGAGAACAGTTTCAAAAAAATAAAATAAAATCATGAATGAAAGAGATCACAACCAACACCACAGAAATACAAACAGTTATAAGAGATATTATGAAAAAGTATATGCCAACAAACTGGGCAATCTGGAAGAAATGGACAAAAACATACAAACTACTAAATTAAAACAGGAAGAAATAGATAATTTGAACAGACCCATTACCAGCAAAGAAATTGAATCAGTAATCAAAAATCTCCCAAAAAACAAAAGCCCAGGGCCAGATGGCTTCACAGGTGAATTCTACCAAATATTATAGAAGAGTTAAGGGGTGCCTCGGTGGCTCAGTCCGACTTCAGCTCAGATCATGATCTCGTGGTTCATGGGTTCGAACCCCACATTGGGCTCTGTGCTGACAGCTCAGAACCTGGAGCCTGTTTTGGATTGTGTATCTCCCTCTCTCTCTGCATTTCCCCTGCTTGCACTCTCTCTCAAAAATAAAATACACATCAAAAAATACAAAAAGCTAAAGAAGAGTTAATAACTATTCTTTTCAAACTGGTCCAAAAAATAGAAATGGATGGAAAACGTCTAAACTCATTCTATGAGGCCAGCATTACCTTGATTCCAAAACCAAAGACCCCACTATAAAGGGGAATTACAGGCCAATATCCCTGATGAACATGGATGCAAAAATTCTCAACAAGGTACTAGCAAATTGAATCCAACAGTATATTAAAAGAATTCTTCACCACGATCAAGTGGGATTTATTGCTGGGCTGCAGGAGTGGGTCAATATTTGTAAATCAATCAACATGATATACCACATTAATGAAAGAAAGGATAAGAACCATATGATCCTCTTAAGAGATGCAGAAAGATCTTCTGACAAAATTCAGCATCTGTTCTTGATAAAAACCCTCAACAAAGTAGGTCGAGAGGGAACATACCTCAACATCATAAAGGCCATGTATGAAATACCCACAGAAAATATCATCCTCAATGGGGAACTAATTAAGCTTTTCCTCTGTGGTCATGAATAAGACAGGGATGTCCACTCTCACCATTACTATTTAACATAGTACTGGAAGTCTTAGCCTCAGCAGTCAGACAACAATCTTTCATGTTTTGCTGGTTTTCTTTCACGATATACTTGGATTCCTTTCTCTTTATTCTTTGCATATTTATTACTGGTTTTTGATTTGTAGTTACGATTTTGTTTGTATATAACATTTTCTGCATATTGAAGTCTATATTAAGTTGATGGTCATTTATGTTTGAACCAATTCTTTACCCCTCTTCTCCCCATGTTTTGGATATATGGTGTCATATTTTACATCCTTTTACTTTATGAATCCTTTGGTTTTTAGAGAAATACATATTTTTATTGTTTTTGTGTTTTTTACTTTCATACTCTCACTTTTGGTCTTTCCTTTCTGCTCAAAAAGTCCCCTTTACTATTTCTTGTAGGGTTGGTTTAATGGTCATGAACCCCTTTTGTTTTTGTTTCTCTGGGAAACTCTTTATCTCTCCTTCTATTCTGAATATTAGCCTTGCTGGATAGAGTATTCTTGACTACAGATTTCTTCCTTTTCACACTTTGAATATATAGTTCCACTCCCTCTGCCCTGCAAAGTTTCTCCTGAAAAATCAGCTGATAGCCTTATGGAGTTTCTTTTTTATTTAACTGTCTTTTTTCTCTTGCTCCTTTAAATTTTTTTTCTTTATCACTCTTTTTTGCCATTTTAATTACTATGTATCTTGGCGTGGACTTCCTTGAGTTGCTTTGGAGTGGGAAGGGGTCTCTGTGCTTCTTGTATATGGATATCTGTTTCTTTCTCCAGATTAAGGAAGTTTTCAGCTATTATTTCTTTAAATAAGTTTTCTGCCACCTTTTCTCTCTCTTCTTCTCTTAAATGTTATTATGCTTGATGGAGTCACTGAGTTCCCTAAGATTCTTCTCACTTTGCATCATTCTTTTTCTCTCAGCTGCTCAGCCTGATTACTTTCCATTACTCTGTCTTCCACACCACTAATTCACTTCTCTGCTTCCTCTAGCCTGCTATTTATTCTATCAAGTGTACTTTTATTATTTTTTTAATTTTTTTTATCTTTATGTTTGAGAGAGAGAGAGAGAAAGAAGGTGAGAGGCAGAAAGAGAGAGGGAGACACAGAATCCAAAGCAGGTTCCGGGCCCTGAGCTGTCAGCACAGAGCCCAGTGTAGGGCTCGAACTCATGAACCACGAGATCACGACCTGAGCCGATGTCGGATGCTTAACTAACTGAGCCACCCAGGCACCCCATCCATCAAGTGTATTTTTAATTTCATTTATTGTGTTCTTCATCTCTGATTGGTTCTTTTTTATCTCTTTGTTAAGGCTCTAACTGATATCCTCCTCTCTTTTCTCAAATCCAGTATCTGTATGATCATCACTTTAAATCCTCTGTCAGTCATGTTAGTTATGTCCCTTTTGCTTACATCTCTTACTGTGGTTTGGTCCTGTTCTTTCATTTGGGACATATTTCTCTGTGTCCTCATTTTGTCTAACTCTCTATGTTTATTTCCGTGTGTTAAGAACATCAGCTATGTCATCAGCTATTTCCTTATGAAGAAGAGGTCCTTTAGTGCCCTGCCATGCAGTGTCCCCTGTTCCCCGAGGCCTGGTGCTTCAAAGAGTGTCTCCTATGGGTGTTGCATTTGCTCTGCTATTGTGTTCTGGCCTCTTC
>CM053579.1:452390-480922 GCA_028646485.1 Cryptoprocta ferox
GGCGTGAGGTGGTATCTCAGTGTGGTTTTGATTTGTATGTCCCTGATGATGAGTGACGTTGAGCATCGTTTCATGAGTCTGTTGGCCATCTGGATATCCTCTTTGGAGAAGTGTCTATTCATGTTTTCTGCCCATTTCTTCACTGGATTTTTTGGTTTTTGGGTGTGGAGTTTGGTGAGTTCCTTGTAGATTTTGGATACTAGCCCTTTATCCGATATGTCATTTGCAACTATCTTTTCCCATTCTGTTGCTTGCCTATTCGTTTTTTTGATTGTTTCCTTTGCAGTGCAGAAGCTTTTTATCTTGATGAGGTCCCAATAGTTCATTTTTGCTATTGATTCCCTTGCCTTTGGGGATGTGTCGCGTAGGAAATTGCTACGTTGAGGTCAAGGAGGCTGTTTCCTGCTTTCTCCTCTACGGTTTTGAGGGTTTCCTGCCTCACATTGAGGTCCTTCATCCATTTTGAGTTTATTTTTGTGTACAGTTTAAGAGAGTGGTCTAGTTTCATTCTTCTGCATGTTGCCGTCCAGTTCTCCCAGCACCACCTATTAAAGAGGCTATCTTTTTTTCCATTTGATACTCTTTCCTCCTTTGTCAAAGATTAATTGGCCATACATTTGTGGGTCCAGTTCTGGGTTCTCTAGTCTATTCCATTGGTCTATGTGTCTGTTTTTGTGCCAATACCATACGATCTTGATGATGACAGCTTTGTAGTAGAGGCTACAGTCTGGGATTGTGATGCCTCCCATTTTCGTTTTTTTCTTCAATATTACTTTGGCTATTGGGGTTTTTTGTGTGGGTCCATACGAATTTTAGGATAGTTTGTTCTAGCTTTGAGAAAAATGCCGGTGCAATTTCGATTGGGATTGCATTGAATGTGTAGATTGATTTGGGAAATAATGACATTTTAACAATATTTATTCTTCTGATCCATGTTTTCAGCTATAATTTGATCGAGTACCCCTTCAGGACCTTTTTCTCTTTCCTCATCTTCAGGAATTCCTATGATACGGATATTGTTCCGTTTGATTGTATCACTCAGGTCTCGAATTCTTTCATGTTCCTGTATCAATTTCTCTCTCTTTTTCTCGGCTTCCTCTTTTGCTATAACTGTGTCTCCTAATTCACCTATTCTCTCTGCCTCTTCATTCCGTGCAGTGGCCAACTCCGTTTTATTATGCACCTCATTTATAGCATTTTTTAACCTGTCACAGCTCTTTTGAAGGTCCCTAGTCTTTGTATCAATAGCTTCTCTGATGACTTCCATGCTTTTTTCAAGCCCAGACATCAATTTTATGACAATTGTTCTAAATTCTTGCTCAGTTATGTTGCTTTTATCTGTTTTGAGCAGTTCTGTGGCTGTGACTTCTTCCTGGAGTTGCTTTAGAGGAGAGTTCTTTCGCTTCGGCATTTTGGCTAGCTTTCTGTCTCTTGTCAGTTTTAAAAGCTCGTTATGCACTGTGCACCTGTTAGTATTGCTCTATTAACGGAGGCTCCTTGACTGTCCAGGGCCTGTCATTTCAGGAAGTGATCTTTTAATGGTGTCTTTCAGTTTTTTCTTGTTGTGCCTTTGATTATTTTACTTCCCTAGTCAGTGATATTTGGGACCCTCCACCATGTGTACTTTGGCTTGTTTCTTGAGATAGCCCTTAAAAGAAAAACAAACAGACAAACACACAGGGAACAAAAGCACGCAAACGCACAGACAAATCAAATAAATAAGCAAACCAAAACGGGAAAGAAAATAAGAAAAGAAAAGAAAGGAAAAGAAAAGAAAAAAAGAAGGGGGGGGGACAGAAACAACAAAAGACAAAGGACAGTCTGAGAGCGTAAAACCTGTGGAGGGGAGAGATAAGAATGAGGTAAGGGAAAATATATCTGGATGGCAAGAATTGATCTAATCACGACAGTGCATAAATGTTGGTCTTTCCCAGACTCGGGGCGGGGGAGGGGGAGGAGAAACAAAGGGAAAAAGAAAAGAGAAAAAAGAAGAAAAGAATAAAAGGGGGAAAAAAAGCAGCTCTCTAGCGTGGATGTGCATGGTTTGGTGTAGGTAGGTCGGGTCTCAGGGCCTGCTCTCTTAGGCCCCACTTTGGTGGTTGCCGGGAGAAGAATCGTGGCGCCCCAAGCCCCTCTCAGACTACGCGTTGCAAGCCACTCTTTTGAGTCTGATCGCCCTTCGCTGCAGGCGGGCCAAGCTGTTTTTTCCAAGTCCTGCCTTGTTTCCAAATCCTAGTCCATGCACTTTAATGCTCCTGCCCCAGATAACATGTACTCTGCAGGCGGGCGGCCCCCCGCCGGGATCGAGCACAGGGACTGGGGAGCCAGCTTTTCCCTGGCTCCGCCTAGAATCGGCGCACTGCCGAGCCCAAGGAAGAATAAACCAGCTATTGGGGGATGAATTTCTCTCCCCACACCCAGCAATTATATATGGGATGATAGTATCTCTCTCTGTCCCGGGCTGAGGTTTCTCTCCTCTCCAGAGACCATTCTATGAGCGTTTTCAGTCTCTCTTTCTCTTCCCCTCGGCTCTCCACCGCTCTGCGCGGCCGCTCCACGTGCAGCCCTCCACTGCCCTGGGCCACCACTCTGGGCGCTCTCCTGGCTCTGTGTTGACCTGGGGATCCCTCCTCTCAGAGCCTCTGCCCCCAGCCCATTTTTTCCCCCAGTTCGCACTCACTCAGACACCTATGAAGCTGTCATCTGTATGGATTCTGTGTGTTTTCCTCCCACTCTAGCAGATCAGAGTATCGTGGCTTCGTCCTTCTCAGTTTGATAGTTGCGTGTGGGCGGAGATTACAGAGCTCCCTACTTCTCTGCCATCTTGCCCCTCTCCCTTTCATCCATTTTGAGTTTATTGTTGTGTATGGTGTAAGCAAGTGGTCTAGTTTCATTCCTCTGCATATTTTGTCCAGTTTTCCCAGTACCATTTGCTGAAGAGACTTTTTTCCATTGGATACTCTTTCCTGCTTTGGCAAAGATTAGTTGACCATACATTTATGGGTCCAGTTCTAGGTTCTTTATTCTGTTCCATTCATCTATGTGTCTGTTTTCATATGTCTTGTTTTTCCTAGTAAGTGCCTCTTTTAGCTTATAGAAGTCCCTTTAACATTTCTTGTAAGGCCAGTCTAGTAGTGATGAACTACTTTATTAGCTTTTGATTTTCTGGAAAATCCTTATCTCTTCTTCAAAACTGAATGACAACTTGCTGGGTAGGGTATTGTTGTTTGGAAGGTTATTTTTTCTTTTGTCTCTTTGAATATATCATGCCACTCCCTTCTGGCCTGCCAAGTTTCTGCTGAAAAATCTGATGATAGTCTTATGGGGGCTCCCTTATAAGTTTTTCTCTTATTTCTTTTAAGATTGTCTTGTCTTTAACTTTTGAGAGTTTAATTATATTGTGTCTCAGTGTAGAACTCTTTGGATTCCTCTTTGGGGGATTCCATGGGCTTCTTGGATGTAGCTGTCTCTTTCTCTAGGTTAGAGTAGTTTTCCTGTTATTTTTTTAATAAGCTTTCTTCCCCTTTCTCTCTTCTCCTTATGGGACCCCAATAATGTGAGTATTGGTCTGCTTAATGGAGTCTTGTAATTCCCTTAATCTGTCTTCACTTTTTTTCATTATTTTTACATCCTCTGGATAAATTCTACTTTTCTGTCTTTTAGTTTGTCTTTTACTTTCTTCCACTTTATCTGGTCTGCTCTATTGACTTTTTAAATTCAGTTATCATATTTTTCAGCTCTGATTTCTGTTTGGTACTTTTTAATATTTTCTATCTCTTTGATGAAATTCTCACTTTGTCATGCATTGGTCTCCGACCTTGGTGAGCATCTTTTGACCATATTTTATTATTTAAAAACAATTGTTTTTAACATTTATTTATTTTTGAGAGACAGATCATGAGCAGGGGAGGGGCAGAGAGAGAGGGACACACAGAATCAGAATCAGGCTCCAGGCTCTGAGCTGCCAGCACAGAGCCCAATGTGGGGCTTGAACCCACGAACTGTGAGATAATGACCTGAGCCAAAGTCGGACGCTCAACCGACTGAGCCACCCAGGCGCCCCATTCACCATATTTTAAAACGCTGTCAAATAAATCATTTATCTCCATTCAATTAAGGCTTGTTTCTGGAGTTTTACCTTGTTCTTTTGTTAGAACATATTCTGTTGCTTCATTTTCTTTCACTCTGTGTTGGCTTCTGCATATTAGATAAAACAGCCACCTCTCCCAGTCTTGACAGAGTGGTCTAATGTAGGAGATGAATCTTATCAATTGGCTCAGCCTTAGCTCTTGGTTGTTATTCAAAGCTGTGTGATTGTCTAAGCCACTTTTTTGTTCTTAGTGCCTCCCGGTAGTTGATGCTGTATCAAGACCTGTCAGTCTTCCAAAAGGGAGGATCTCAGTCAGCACCTAGATACAGACTGACTAGAAGCCAGGCTCTTGGTTAGCAGCTTTTAAAGTATACAAGTAGATGTCTTTCTAGGAAAGACCAGGATCTGGGCATATCTGTATGCTCCCTTTACACTGAGCCTTGGGTAGATAGCCAATTAAGAAATGTTTCTTTGTTTGCTACTGTCCTTTGGAATCTGGAACTAAAGTCCCGCTGGCTGACAGAGCCAGGTGATCAAGGGGTATATCCCCTGGACAGCAGCCACAAAAGCCAGGGTGCCAGGCATGTATAAAAGCTCATCCTGGGGAGACATCAGTGACCTGAAGTGGGCCAGAGGGAGAATATGGGGATGGTACATGCTGGCTTTTTTCATCTCCAGGGAGGATTGCAGTCTATCTCTAGATGTGTGTCAAATTAATTTGAAGCCTAACCTTCAGGAAGCAGCTTTTAAAATATGCAAATAGGCCTTTTTTAGGGAAATATTGGGATATGGGTGTTTTTGTCTGCTGTCTCTGTGCTAAGCCTGAAGAGTTTTCCACAGTGAGTCCTTACAAGTCCATTAAAAACATTTTCTTTGCTTTCTCTAATCCGGTGGGTCTCATGGATGCAAGCCTCATTATCTTTCAAAGCTAGGTATTTGGAGGGGGGCCCATCCCTCAGGTGGACATGTTCCAAACTCTTCACTCCTCAGAGAGAAGCTTGGAATTGCGTTCCCTCCTAATTGCTGCACCAGGGGTTGGGTTTATGGTAAGATTGTGTCTCAGCATTTTCCACCCATTTTGATGTGTTTTTTTTTTTCATTTGCCCAATGTGTAGGAGTCACTCAGATAGTTTCTGGATTTCTTTCAGAGGAAGTTTTCCCATGTGTAGCTGTAGATTTGGCATGTGCATGGGGAGAGGTGAGTTTGGGAGCTTCCTATGTTGCCATCAAGGACCAGCACCACCAGCACTATTTGTAATAGTCCCAAACTGGAAACTACTAAGATATCGATAAACAGTAGAATGTATGAATAAATTATGGTAGAGTCACAAAATAAAATTCTATACAGCATGAAGGATAAATGATCTACTGCTACATAACACAACAAAGATGAATCTCCCAAATATAATATTAAATGAAAGAAGCCAGACACAGTAGAGTACATACTGTAGTATTTTTGTTATATAAAGTTTATAAACAAGCAAAACTAATCTTTGGTGACAGAAGTCATGATGGTAGTTATCCTTGAGTTAGGGGACAGACACGATGGAAAAGGGGGACAAGGGAGTGTTCTGGGATATGGGTAATGATCTGTTTATTGACTTGGATGCTAGGGATAGGAATGTGTTCACTTCATGAAAATTCATCAGGCTTATGATTTGTGTACTTTTCTGTATATGTACTATACTTCAGTAAAAGGTTAATTTGACTTAAGTTAAAAAAACAGAAAGAAAGAAAGAAAGAAAGAAAGAAAGAAAGAAAGAAAGAAATCCAATATTTTTAGCACCATAGTACTCAGAATAAAATCCAAAGTCCTTACCATGGCCTAGAAGGTTATACATGATCTGGCGTATGGCTATCTCCTCCACATTATTCCTTCCTATTATTCCCCTTGCTTACTTAGCTCCAGCCACATGTACAGCCTTCTTGATGTTCTGCAAACATAATAAAACTCCTTTCCATCCTAATGCTTTGTACTTGCTATTCCCTTTCCTGGAACACTCTTCCCTCAGCTTGTCACATGGTTGGTTTCTTATCATACAGGTACCAGCTTAAATATCACTTCTTCAAAAAAGTCCTCACTTAACACTCCATCTGAAATAGACTTCCCAATCACTTTTTATCACATTACAATATTTTTTCTTTATAGCATCTGTAACTAGATATGTATTTATTACTTGTTCATCATTTGTCTTTCTTAATAGAATGTAAACTCCCCAAAGGCTGGGACCACGTCTGCTATGTTCATCATCTTTAACATCTGACATCACCTAGCACATAGGAGCTGCTCATATAAATGTTAGAGTTAACATGAATGAATTAATGAAGATCCCTGGGTAAACTGTCTACTAAGCTATAGCTTGGCTTTTCCCCACAAAGGGAAACACCTGAGAAGTTCTAAGTCATTCTGTTAAAAATAAACCCTTGTTAGTATAACCTTTCTTGCCCACCTCAGCTTGATGAACAGAAAGCTCAGATCTTTCCCCAATGCTTCTGTAAAATTTGGCCAAGAAAATGTACTTTAGATAAAACATCATATCCTAAGATAAGAGAAACCAGCTAGAACTTACTTCTACCTCCTACCCCCAGATTCTCCAAAGGGGGAAAAAAAAGATATGGTCAACAGGTAGTGGAGCTCCCCTCTACAGTCCTGTATCCCTAAGAAAACGTTGACTTATTCTCACCTTATCTAGGACAAGTAATGAATATAGAGAAGGCCTTATATAGAATTGTTCAATAAGCAATAGGTGTCTTTAACATGTGTTTGAAGATAATTTTTCTTCTTGTGATTTCATCTTAGATACAACAACTATGACAGAGCTGTCATCAGTACTGTACCTTATGATGTTGTCCATCGTTGGTATACAGCACACCGGACTCTGACAGTAGAGTTGAGGAGACCTGAGAATGAGTTTTGGGTCAAACTAAAGCCTGGAAGGGTGGGTGCCAAACTCTAAAGATGTCAGATAAGCTTATACTGAAGCAGTGAATAATGGGTACCTATCTAATATGTTAATCACAATCTTTCAAAGGTAAAAATGAAAAGAGTCCCGGGTATTGGCTCTGGTCCTGCCACTCACTGAATGACCTGGAAGCATATCCTACACCATATCTAGGCATCAGTGACTCAGTGACTCTACATGTATAATGAGGGAGTTGAACTAGACAACCCCTAATCGTCCTTCAGCTATGTGATATCTGTTTTGTTTTGTTTAGTTTTGCTCTTGATACATCCTCTGAATGCAGAATATCTTCAGCTTAGCAGAAAACATAATGAAGTAATTTAACTCTCTGAGAAACTTTATATAACAAATAAATAAAAAAGAAAATTAAACTAGTTACTGGATTTGCTTTGATAAAAGAATACTCATGAAACAAGCTCCTCAAGTGAAGGGCCTATTACCTACTCTAACTTACCTTTGTAACTTCCACCCAGCCTGCTGCAGGGCCATGCACATCCTAAGTTCCAAATGTTTATTTAATCTCAAAAAGAAAAATACATCATCAAATGTAATCAGAGAACAACCTAAAGCTTTTAAGTGATCTCTTCTGATTTAGAGTTCCTTTGGTCTGCCCTTGTTCTGATGGTGTTTTATTCTCTCTTTTTGCCCATTCGCAGGTTCTGTTTATAGACAACTGGCGTGTCCTACATGGCAGGGAATCCTTCACTGGCTACCGCCAACTCTGTGGCTGCTATTTAACAAGGGATGATGTATTAAACACTGCTCGTCTCTTGGGGCTTCAGGCTTAAAATTGACAGCATTAGGATTATGAACACACCTGACACCCTGCCTACCAGAATTTCATATCAGGAGAATAATATTGTGTCAATACCTACTTCAAATTTTCTCTTTATCTAATCACATAAAATAGAAGTTGCAGCTAGATCAGTTAGAAAGGAATGCATTTTAGGAATAACAAAGCCTTTATAAAGCAGCAATTTGCAAAATGTTTGGTCTTAGGACATGTTAACACTATTAAAAGTCATTGAAGACCCCAAAAAGTTCTTGGATGTGGATTATATCTATTGATACTAACTGTATTAGATATGAAGACTGAGAAATGTTTAAAATTCAAGAACAAGAACCTCTCAGTATCAGAGAGATGACATCATCACACATCATGTAGCCTTCGGAAAAGCCTCTGTACATTTATGAGATAATGGGAATGAAAAAAGAAAATACCACCTTAGTGTTATCATAAATAATAGTTTTTAACCTACAGGCCCACTAAAAGGGTTTCAAGGATCCCTAAAGGTGTTTTCAGACCACTCTTTAAGAACCAGTGGGCTGGAGGATACCTTAGGACAGTCCTTTACATAGACCTGTGGATTAAAGAGTTCAGCTGAAACCCTAGATTTATATCTACAGTGTACTAGAACTACAGATACTACAGAAATTGCTTCATAACACAAGCTCTGTGATAAGGTAGTACTTAAATACAAACACATGTTTTGTCTTACAAGAAGAGTTATCTCCATCCATGTCATCTCTTGAGGAGTTAAACTAGGAAGTCACAATACTTCCTATGGAACAAAACCATCAGTTCAATAATTATGTAAGGGATAATTGAAGAAAGTTTTTAGAGACTTCTGAGGTTCCATATGATAATGCATATATACACACATATACCACAAGCGAGTACAGAGGATTAGTCTGTAAGAATGTTCAGTAAGCTCATCATGATAGATAATGTGCTTCCAGAGAACTGGACATCACTATCCAAACTTGCATTTTTTCTTTTGATGGAATCTAGGATGTAATCTGTTTTCTCCATTTCTGCTGGGTTTTTTTCTTCTCTTAAAACATTATACATTTTAATTGCTAAGATTTTACTGGGTTAAGTATAATACCTTGTATCTTTTTTTTAACCTTATAGTTTATTGTCAGGTTGGTTTCCATATAACACCCAGTGCTCTTCCCCACAAGTGACCTCCATCATGACCATCACCCCCCCTTCCCCTTTCCCCCTCCCCCTTCCGCCCTCAGTTTGTTTTTTCAGTATTCAAGAGTCTCTCATGCTTTGTCTCCCTCCCTCTCCCTCTTTTCCCTCCTTCCCCTCTTTATTTTTTAAAGACTTCCTTTATATATGGGTAGAGAGACAGAGAGATGGGTATGAGGCTTATTTTCCCCTAGGATTCATTGAAAGTGAGGCTGTACAATAACTCCATTGACCACTATAGAATGATGAAAGAGAATCCAGGCTAGTATGTGCACAAGAGAAAAAAAAAACATTATTAGTGGGGATAGGAGTCACAAATCAAAGTCAATATTCTGACAGAGAATAGAGTCTAATCTGATGTTCACAAAGAGTCCCTAGTTCACACTTAGTAGTTTATGCATTATTTTATTGACTAATCCAGTGCTCTAAAATATGTCCTCAAAATATTTCTGCATTTTATTTGTACTATATAGGAATCGTTAAGGGTCTTCATGAAATTTGTCATCTTTAGGTTAAAGGATTGATAATTAAGTCTAGGTCTTAAAGAATATACCCGTTAGCAATCAGAACAGAAGTAATATTTTAACATGCAGCCTATTCTCCATACTGTTACATACTCCTGAAATATGTCACCATTAGTCTTCATCAGGAGATTTACCTTTTTTGAAGTCTTGCTTAACTTAGCCTTGAAAATTATATTTTAACTACAGCCAGCATTGCTTTATAACAACCAAAGGACATATTCAGGACCCTGGAGAGAGGGATACAGATCAGTCTTTCTCATTAAAGGACTTCCTTTACCTTCTGTCTCCCCTGAGACCTTGATTCGTTAATTATTTCGCCCTCACTGCTTAAATTTTCAATCCATACTTTTCTACAATGTACTCTCTTCAGAGGAAGAAAGAAGGAAAGTAATCATTTGAGTGCTGCCCATGGTGCATTGAAAACTTTCTTTGTGAGATATTTCTTTTTTGCATCTCTTTCTGGTGTCCCTAAATATGTAAGCATGGGGTCTGTGTCTACCAAGCTCAGTGTAGAGTTACTTTTACCTTATGCTAAGGCAGGATGGGATCAGTGGGATCAGGAGCACTGTGCCTATCATAGTATTCCATAGCACCTAAACATAGTCACTCCATAATACAGATTTGTTGGGGTAAGAGTAAATTGATGAATCCTTTTCAAATAAATTCACCAGAAATTACCATGTTCTCAGTAAATATGTCATTTTGTGTTTGGCAGTTAACCAGCACTGAATTTTGTTTACCTTCATCTAGAGTTACAAACTATTCAGGAGGGTTCAGGACTGAGGGGTTTCCTGGGCTTCAGAACTTAGTGTTAAAACTGGGAAAGTCCCATACAAACCAGGTCTCCCTACCTTCTTGGTGTTAGCTATGTCTTTTTCTTAGTGTTCATCACTGGTTCCCATTTCTGTCCAAGTGCTCCGTGCCCTCACAACCTGTGTAGTCCATGATGAAAAGGAAAAAAGATGGATAAATTATGGTGTGTTGTGTTGGTTCCCAAAGTAGACCAGCAGCATCAGCATCATTTGAGCACCTGTTAGAAATGAAAATTCTCGGGCCCCACCCTGCACTTACTAAATAAAAAACTGTGGGGGGTGGAAGTCAGCAGTTCATGTTTCGAAAACCCCTCTGGGGCATTCTGATGCCTGTCAAAGTTTGAGAATCACTGGAGGGAAGAACCTTGTTGAGTTCTAGGCTCTATTTTGAGCTATAGTTTGCTTTTCAGTTTTCTCTTCTTCACTTTATTTTTTTAGTTTACTTATTTATTTTGAGAGAGGACAGGGGAGAGGGAGAAAGAGAATCCAAACCAGGCTCCAACCCAGCACAGAGCCCAACACAGGGCTCGAACCGACAAACCGTGAGGTCATGACCTGAGCCAAAACCAAGAGCTGAATGCTCAACTGACTGAGCCACCTAGGCACCCTATCTTCTTCATTTTAAAATGGAGGCCTTGGACTAGGCAACATCTAAAGGCTATGTCACTCTGTAATTTTGTTTGACTCTCATAGCTTAAGTTTTCTCATATGAGTAGAGTAAGGAAAATATTTACCTCACAGGTTTTTCTAACAAATTTTTGATTGTTAAATAAGATGTTTACAGCATGTAATGATGACCAATAATAATAGCTATTATAACTATATAATAACTCTTTCATAGTGCTTTCCATGTGCCACTCTTATAACTTTTAATCCCCATATCAACCTATTTTATAAATGAAGAAATAGAGGCAATGAGAGATTAAGTGGTTTACCCAAGGTCATATGGCTAAGTAAGTGTCGGACGTTGTCAGAACCTCGAAAATCTGGCCACAGAAACAGTGCTTTTAATTAATATGCCATTTTCCAAAATAAATATTAATTCCTTCCCCCTTGTCCATATTTACAGTCTAGCTGATCATTCATAGATAATAATCATCATTTTCACTATTAAGTTCCTTACAATAGAACCTTAGAACCATGACAATATCTAGATGTTTTGCAAATAGTTTGTAAATATCCACGCCCCCCAACTTTTTAAAAAGAAGTGCTTTGGAGCGCCTGGGTAGCTCAGTCGGTTAAGCATCCAACTTTTGCTCAGGTCATGATCTCATGGTTCGTGGGTTCAAGCCCCATGTTGGGGTCTGCGCTCACAGCTAGCTCAGAGCCTGAAGCCTGTCTTCAGATTCTGTATCTCCCTCTCTCTCTGACCCTCTCCTGCTCATGCTCTCTCTCTCTCTCTCTCTCAAAAATAAATAAAATATTTTTTAAAAAGAAGGGTTTTTTCACATTCTCTAATTTTACTTCTTCCAAAGGTAGAAGTTTGATGATAGAAGGAAATCAATCCATTCAGTATTTTTCCCTCTTTCCACACTCTTGCAAAATATGTCAGTTGTTAGGATCAAAACCATTTTACTGGAAATATTCATATCACTGCCCCAGGGAGCTCTAGGGCAAATGAAGATCTACTCAGAGGGCCAGCTGGTGGCTTGTGAAGTTGGGCCATGTCTGTGCCCTCACCTCCTTAATCCCTCAGCTCACCACAGCCAAAGACCCTAGCAGATGTGGTAATAGTTCTGTAATTTGTTCTTTTTTGTTGTTGTTGTCAGATTTACATTCACGAGTTGGTGGGTTTGTGGGGAGCTCTATCCTACTCCTTGGCTTTAAGCAGTGAGTCTGGCTTTTGTCCTCCATCTTGCTCAGAGCACTTCTGGACCATTCAGAGTATAAAGTATTAGCTTGATTAGTGGAATCCTAGCTTTCTTTCTGGAAGGCATCTTTACCAACTATGAAAATCATCTTAAGCCATGTTGGTGGCTTAAGTTAGTTATGCCATGTTAGTTTCATAGTGGTGTTCTAGCCTACTTTATGAGTAGATAAGCATGGTAATTTATCCTATGCACAAGTGAAGGTCAATGCTATAGTGAACCTGTGAAATCAGTGGTTTTTCTCTGCTAGCCCCACCTTTCTCCATGGTTGATCCTTTGTCCCACTGATGATGGCCACTCCCTCCAATTCATGTATTCAGTATCTTGTCAGCTTCTGCTTTCTAGATCCCTCTCTGATGCCTTGTCTGAGGCAATGTAGTGTCATAGGAAGAGCATGGAGTTGAACAAAACTGGGTTTGAATTCTATCTTTGCCTGTGACTAACCTGGTAAATTTGGGGAAGCCACTTTCCTTCCTTGAGCCTCTGCTTCTTCATCTGCAAAGTGGGGCTAATAAATGCCATCTACCTAATAAAGCTGTGATGAATAATACAATGATGTCATGTGTATAAAGTGAGTACCATAGTGAGCAGCACACAATAAATAGTACTCAGTAGTTGTTTATCATATCACCAATATCATTTGAGCAAATAGGAGGGATGAAAGCTAGCCTATGTGTTTGACAGAAATCAGCATTCTACTTGGAAGGAGTAAAGCAATGAGAGTCAGAATTGGAAAAGTATGTGGAAATACTAGGGTCAGAGAGAGTAGACAGGTCATGAAATGCACACATATTGGCAGGGCATTCAAACACAGCCTGAAGCTTTATAGATAAGAAGTTGGTTTGGAGTAGGTGGTCCAGGAGCTGAGACCTGAAAGGGCAGAATAGATCAGAGAGAAATGTCAGAGGACGGATCAGAGAGCTTGATGAGACACACTGAGTCTGGAGTGTTTTAGGGAAAGTGGCTTTATAGGAAAGGATAAGTGAGGTAGGTAGGCAGACACCCATGCCTGCAATGATTTATAGTTAAGATAGAACACATACTTCACATGTAACTTCACCATTTCCCAAAACCCCACTGAAACAACTGCAAAATGATATTTAAATGGATTAGAAGAGCAGGAAAGGAGACAACAACTAAAGTTTGAATGCTGAAAAGCAGATGGATGAATAGTAATTGACTTAGCAGACCCAGAAAGGCCACAAACTAGGAATCTTAAACCCATAGTGGGAAAAAGCCAAAAACCAACCCCATTTATTACCCCATCTTCCACCCCACCCATAAGAATCTTCAAAGACTGCAACAGGTAACTCTGGAAATTTGTGGGATAGGCACAAAAATAACGAGGTTTGTTTAAACACTGTTTAAGAAGTAGATTCATTTCCAAATCCCCTTGTGCAGTTTAAAACTGACTCTACTGAGGGTCTGGCCCTTTCCTGCCCTGACAGAAGTCTGGTATATTATTTCCTGAAAAGCAGAGGTACTCTGGACTGGGAGTTCCTAAACCCAGCCAAGGGCTGGAGTCTCATATTGAAAACAGAAGGGTTAATTAGAGATAGGCATCCAGAAAGCTGTAAATTCCCAGCCTTCTCCAACTCTGACTATAAAACTCTGGCAGCTGGAATATTCTTCTGTGAGCCGTATGACCAACTCAAGACAAAATTGTCTAAGGATATGGACAGTAAAGTGTCCTCAAAAAGGACCCAGCTGGATTACTCTACAGTGAAGCTCATACTTGATACTGTGAGGTAGAAAGGAAGAGGAGACACATCCAGCTGAGGATATTTATTATTAGAAATGGAGGGAAGAGCAGGGGAGAGCTAAGATGGCAGTGTAGTAAGAGAACCCTAAGCTTGTGTTGTCCCTCAAACACAAATAGATAACTATCAAATCATTCTAAATGCCCCAGAAACTAACCTGAAGACTGACAGAACAAACTCCACAACGAAGGGGAGAGAAGAAGCCACATTGAAGAAGGTAGAAAGTGTGGAGATGTGGTTTGGGGCAGAAACAGATCACAGAAGCCACAGAGGAAAGGGAGCTGTGGTTGCAGAGAAAGGCAAGAGAGAAGGGAACACATGAGAACACTTTGCCAAAGCTATTGGCTGGAAAAAGGAGAGAGACTGATTTTCTTGAGTTATTGGCAAACATCAGGGCTTAAAGCTTGGAATTTTAAAGGTCTGTGGGCTTGGCTGGGATACAGCCTTGAGGGCACTGCCCTCTTCTCTGTAGAGAAGGCAGGCAAACAACCCAGGGGTGGATGGCATGGAAATGGTAATCTGAGGAACTCCTGGGGCACACAGGGGGAGATTATTCACTCTTCTTGAAGAGCATCACTGAGAGGTAGCATTCACTGAGATGCCTCTCTGGGAACAAAGAAGCCAGCTGGTGCCATTTCCCTCCCCCATCCCTCTGCATAAATGTGGAGCCACCTGTGGAGGGCAGCTTGGCCCTGACATTGGTTGCCTATCCTGCTTTACTCCAAGTCCTACACCCTTGCACTCTACATAAGACTGCCCTTCTCAGTCAAACCTCCCTCAGCTGCAGCATGGTGAGACCCTCCCCTACAAGACCAGTGTGAGCCCCTGCCCACACCATGTCCCCTAAAACTTGGAGATTTAAAAGTCAGCAGGCTAGGTTGGGATAGAGCCCAGAAGGCACTGCGATGCTCCTGGAGAGAAGGCAGACAACCAAGAGGCAGACAGTGTGGAAACAGCAATCTGAAAAGCACCTGGTTCACACAGGGGGGAGATTATTTACTCTTCTCAGCATGCATCCCTGAGAGCAGCAGGCACAGAGACCCCTATCCAGGAACAAAGGAGCTGGCTGACACCATTGCTCTCTCCCACACCTCAGCATAAATCCACAATCACCTTCAGTAAACAGCACAGTTCCAACACTAGCTGCCTAAACCTGCTTTCACCAGGTCCCACACCCCTGCACTCTGCTGATACTGCCATTTTTGTCAAGTTCATTACAGTCCCAGCATGGTGGGCACCTTCCCCCAGAAGACCAGCAGAAACCACTGCCCTCACCACATATCCTGACCAGAGAGTTCTGCAAGGCTCCAGTTCTAGTGGAAGCGGTGCCAGGTCTCATTTAATAAGCAGACCAAAGCACACCTACTTAAAACTCACCACATTCTGGCCAAGGTCCAAACGCTGCCCACTGCCGGCAAGGAGAAACTTTGCAGATGACCAGCATGAAGCATAGAAGAGCCAAAACACAGCAGCAGAGTGCATGCAGCACACACCAGAGACACTCCCTAGAGCGCCAGGCCCTGGACACTATATGATCTCTTCTTCTTAAGGCCATTACTCTCAGGAGAAGGAAACCTAACAGGCTTATCTAACAGAGAAGAAGACAGAGACTTAGAAAAAATTCTGAGATGGAGAAATTCATCCCAAATGAAACAAGATACGGTCACCGCCAGAAATTTAAGCAAAACAGAGATAAGTAACATGCCTGATGGAGAATTTAAAAAAACAGTCATAAAAATATTCGCTGGGCTTGAGAAAAGAATGGAAGACTTCAGGGAGACCTTACCACAAAGATAAAAGAGTCAAAAAACAGAACTGAAAAATGCAATAAATGAGATTCAAAACAGACTTGATGCAATGAACACAAGATGGAAGAAGCAGAGGAATGAATAAGTGATATAGAAGATAAAATAGTGGAACACAATGAATCTGAACAAAAAAGAGAAAAATAATTATGGAACGTGAGAATAGACTTAGGAAACTCAGTGACTCAATCAGACATAATAAAACTCATATTATAGGAGTCCCAGAAGAAGAACAGAGAGAAAAGGGAGCATAACATTTATTTGAGGAAATAATAGCTGAAAACTTCCCTAATACAGGGAAAGAAACCAGACATCCAGTTCAGGAGGCACAGAGAATTCCCATCAAAATCAACAAAAGCAGACCAACATCAAGACATATTATATTAAATTTGCAAAATATAGCAATAAAGAAAAATCTTAAAGGCAGCAAGACAAAAGAATTCCTTAACTTACAAGGGGAAACCCATAAGACTAGCTGGAGATTTTACAATGAAATTTAGCAAGCCAGGAAGGACTTAACATGATACATTCAACATGCTGAATAGGAAAAATCCACAGCCAAGAAACTCTATCAAGTAAGGCTATCATTCAGAATAGAAGAGATTAAGACTTTCCCAGATAAACAAAACCTGAAAGAGATCATGACCACTAAACCAGCCCTGCAAAAAGAAGACTCTCTGAATGCAAAGGAGAAACCAAAAGTGACAAAGACAAAAAAAGATTAGAGAAAATCTCCAGAAACAATGACAAAACATGTAATAAAATGGCACTTAAATACATATCTATCAAAATTACTCTGAATGCAAATGAACCAAATGCCCCAATCAAAAGACATAGGATGTCAGAATGGATTAAAAAATAATACCTATACAGTAGTATGCTAAGTGAAATAAGTCAGGCAGAGAAAGACAGATACCATATGTTTTCACTCATATATGGAACAGGAGAAATGTAACAGAGGAGCATGGGGGAGGGGAAGGGAAAAAATAGTTAAGGAGAAGGAGAGAGCCAAACCATAAGAGACTCTTAAATACTGAGAACAAACTGAGGGGTGATGGGGGGTGGGGGAGAGGGGAAAATGGGTGATGGGCATGGAGGAGGACACTTGTTGGGATGAGTACTGGGTGTTATATGGAAACCAACTTGACAATAAACAATATTTAAAAAAATAATACCCATCTAAATGCTCCCTAAAAGAGATTAATTTTAGACCTAAAGACATCTGCAGATTGAAATTAGGGGATGGAGAAACATTTATCATACAAATGGACATCAAAAGTAAGCCAGAGTAGCAATACTTAGACAAACTACACTTTAAACCAAGATTGTAACAGAGATGAAGGCACTACATCACAATAAAGGGGACAATCCAACAAGAAGACCTAGTAATTGTAAATATTTATACACCCAATTTGGAAGAACCCAAATATATAAAACAATAACAAACAAAGGAACTCATTGATAATAATACAATAATCGTAGGAGACTTTACACCCCACTTACATCAATGGACAGATCATCTAAGCAGAAAATCAACAAGAAAACAATGACTTTGAATGACACACTGGACAATATGGACTTAACATAAATATTCAGAACATTCCATCCTAAAACAGCAGAACACATTCTTTTCAAGTGCACATGGGACATTCACCAAAATACATCAGACACTAGGTCACAAATCAGGCCTCAAAAACTACAAAAAGATTGAGATAATACCATGCATATTTTTTGAACAAAATGCTATGAAACTTGAATTCAACCACAAGAAAATAAAATGGAAAGACCACAAATACATAGAGGTTAAATAATATGGTACTAAAGAATGAATGGATCAACTAGGAAATCAAAGAAGAAATTAAAAAAATAAATGGAAACAAATGAAAATGAAAACACAACAATCTAAAACCTTAAGGATGCAGCAAAAGCAGTCCCAAGATGGGAAGTGTATAGCAATATTGGTCTACCTTAAAAAGCAAGAAAATTTTCAAATAAACAACATAACCTTATACCTAAAGGAGCTTAAGAAAAGAACAACAAATTAAGCCTAAAGCCAGCAGAAGGGAAATAATAAAGATTAGAGGATAAATAAATGATATAGAAACTAAAAAAGCACTGGAACAGATCAATGAAACCAAGAGTTGGTTCCTTAAAAAAAATAATGAAATTGGTAAACCCCTAGCCGGACTTATTGAAAAGGAAAGTGAAAGGACCCAAAATAAATAAAGTCACAAATAAGAGAGGAGAAATAACAACCAATGCCACAGAAATACAATTATAAGAATATATAATGAAAATCAATATGCCAACAACTTGGACAACGTGTAAGAAATGGATTAATTCCTAGAAACATATAAACAACCAAAACTGAAACAGGAAGAAATAGAAAACTTAAACAGACTTATAACCAGAAAAGAAATTCAATCAGTAATAAGTCTCTCAAAAAACAAAAGTCCAGGGCCAGATGGCTTCACAGTTGAATTCTACCAAACACTTAAAGAAGAGTTAATACCTATTCTCAAACCATTCCAAAGAATAGAAATTGAAGGAAAACATCCAAATTAATTCTAGCAGGTCAGCATTACCCTGATACCAAAACCAAAGACTCCATTAAAAAACAGAACTACAGGCCCATTTCCCAGATGAACAGAGATGCAAAAAATCCTATTAGCAAACCAAATCCAAGAATACATTTTAAAAAGTCATACCGCAATCAACTGGTATTTGCCTAGGAGCAAGCCTGGTTCAATATTTGCAAATCAATCAATGTGATACATCACATCAATAACAGAAAGAATAAGAACCATATGATCATTCCAGTGGATGTAGAAAAAGCATTTGACAAAGTACAAAATCCATTCATGATAAAAAGCTGTCAAAAAAGTAGCTTTGGAGGGAACATACCTCAAAATAAAAGTCCAAATATGAAAAACCCACAGCTAATATCATCCTCAATGGGGAAAAACTAAGAGCTTTTTCTCTATGTTCAGGGACAAGACAGGAATGTTGGTTCTTCCACTGTTATTTAATATAGTACTAGAAGTCTTAGCCACACAATCATACAACAAAAAGAAATAAAAGGCATCCAAAATGCAAGGAGGAAGTCAAACTTTTACTATTTGGAGATGCCATAGTACTCTACATAGAAAACCCAAAGATTCCACAAAAAATTGGTAGAACTGCTGATACATGAATTCAGTAAAGTCAATGGATACAAAATCAATATACAGAAATCTGTTGCATTTCACAATGAAGCAATAGAAAGAGAACTCAAGGAATCAATCCCATTTACAAATTCACCAAAAACCATAAGATACCTAGGAATAAACCTAACCAAAGAGGTGAAAGATCTGTACTCTGAAAATTATAGAAAGGTTATGAAAGAAATTGAAGAAGACACAAAGAAATGGAAAAACACTGATGTTCATGGATTGGAAGAACAAATATTGGTAGAATGTCAATACTACCCAAAGCAGTCTACACATTCAGTGCAAGCCCTAACAAAATACCAACAGCATTCTTCACAGAGCTAGAACAAACAAACCTAAAACTTGTATGGAACCATAAAAGACCCTGAATAACCAATGTAATCTTTTAAAAGAAAAAGAAAAGCTGGAGGGTGGTGGAGCCAAGATGGTGGAACACTATGGAAGTTTTTTTTTTTTTTTTTGCATCTTGCATCTATGAAATACAGCCAGATCGACATTAAACCATCCTGCACACCCAGAAAAATGATTGGGGGATTAACACAACAATCTGCCCAACCTGAACCACAGAACTCAGCAGATACATGGCATGGAGAGGTGAACTGGGGGAGAGAGAAGCCAGGGAGGGCAGGAAGCTGTTTTTGCTTGCAGAAAGAGGATGGAGACAGGGGAGAGTACAGGAAAAGCACCCCCTCCAAAAGCAGCTGGAGAGAAAGTGGAAAAGTGGAAACAGCCTCAAGGACTGAACTAAAAAGGGAGAAAGGAGAAAGGGACTGCAAAGGACTGAACAGAGAAAGGAGAAAGGAGAGGGTTTAAATTCCACTAAGACTCTATAAACAGGGGGAGCACAGAGTCTGAAATTCTCCAGCTCCATACCTGGCAGTGCTCTGGTAGGAAGGGCGAATCCCCAGGAGCAGAAAGTGAAGTCCGAGGGGTCCACAGGCCACACAAGGAGAGGCGGTTCCCTTGCTGGGAGGACATTCAGTAGAGGCTGTGCAGCCACCCACAGGCAAAGATCCCAGCAGACCCCAGAGAACAACCACATTCGCTGGTGCAGGAACAAGGACATCAAGAGTGAAGCCTGGTCCCAGAGGTGCGTTGTGATTTTCCGTAATCCCTGAAACGCTGCTGCTACATGATTGCGCGAACTTTTTCTGGGGTGGGCTGCCACCCAGCCACAGTCTCGGCATCGGCAGCAGCACGGTCCCATGAACATTCCTGAGTGTGGCCGGCACTCGGCCATTGCTCAGCAAGACCCACCCCCAGAGGGTCAGAACATTTCAAAGCCGCAGTCCCTCAGGAGTGAGGGGTCAGGAAACACAGCCGCATCTGAGATAAAACTCAGGAGGGAGATGTCACCTGGCAACCTCATGGCTTGGTCACAGACAGTGTAAAAGCAGGGAGTGGATGGAAGCCAGAGACAAAGGACAGGTGCGTGATTGCAGATCAGGAAGAACATAGTTCTGATACTAGAGACTGGGGAGCTGGGTGACACCATTTTCACCCCTCCCATGCATGAGCATACACACCTACAATCGTCACAACAATCCACCCCAGTAAGCTAAGCAGCGCCATCTAGTGGAGAATGGAGCCATTACATTAAACCCTGCCCAACTTGGCCAACCTCGTTCTTCAGGAACACCACTAGTCTCTTTGCCTGCTAAGTTTACAGACTCTAAAGTGCTTCATAGTTTGACTTCTAGGGGAAAATGAGGTAATTTCAATCATATTTCAGTCTGTTCACTGGTCCATCTACTCAATTTTCTTTTTTTTCTTCTTTTTTGTTTCTTTACCTTTTTTTGAATACAGAAAGAGAAAAACTTTATTTGTATCTTCAATTTTTATTAACAACATTTTTATTTAATTTTTTCTACTATATTTTTTACTTTTTTCTAAAATTTTAAAATTCTTTACTTACATCATTTCATTTTATTCGATTTCATTGTATTCATTTTTTCACATTTTCAAACCTTTTTTTTCCTTTTCCTTTTTCCCTTTTTTCTCTAATCTATCAAGCTCCTTTCAACATCCAGACCAAAACACATCTAGGATCTAGCATCATTTATTTGATTTTGCGTGTGTGTGTGTGTGTGTCTTGTTTTTATTTTTTTTAATTTTAATTTTTTCCTTATTAATTCATTTTCTTCCTTCAAAATGATGACATGAAGGAATTCACCCCAAAAGAAAGAGCAGGAAGAAACGGCAACCAGGGACTTAATCAACACAGATAAAAGATGTCTGAACCAGAATTCAGAATCAAAATAATAAGAACACTAGCGGGGGTTAAAAATATATTAGAATCCCTTTCTGTGGAGATAAAACAAGTAAAAGCTACTCAGGATGAAATAAAAAATGCTATAACTGAGCTGCAATCTCAAATGGATCCCACAATGGCACAGATGGATGAGGCAGAGCAGTGAATCAGCGATACAGAGGACAAACTTAGGGAGAGTAATGAAGCAGAAAAAAGAGAGAAACAAAGGCAAAAGAGCATTATTTAAGAAATAGGGAATTCAGTAACTTATTAAAAAGCAAGATCAGAATCATAGGGTTCCGAGAAGATGAAGAAAGAGAAAAAGGGGTAGAAGGGTTATGTGAACAAATAATAGCAGAAAACTTTCCTAACCTGGGGAAAGACATAGACATCAAAATCCAGGAAGCACAGAGGACTCCCATTAGATTCAACAAAAACTGACCACCAACAAAGCATATCATAGGCAAATTCACAAAATACTCAGGCAAGGAAAGAATCATGAAAGCAGGAAGGGAAAAAAAGTCCTTAACCTACAAAGGAAGACAGATCAGGTTCGCAGCAGACCTATCCACAGAAACTTGGCAGGCCAGAAAGGAGTGGCAGGATATATTCAATGTGCTGAATAGGAAAAATATGCAGCCAAGAATTCTTTATCCAGCAACGCTGTCATCCAAAATAGAAGGAGAGATAAAAAGTTTCCCAGATAAACAAAAATTAAAGGAGTTTGTGACCACTAAACCATCCCTGCAAGAAATTTGAATGGAGACACTCTGAGGGGAGAAAAGACAAAAAAAATACCAAAACAACAAAGATTAGAAAGGACCAGAGAGCACCACCAGAAACTCCAACTTTATAGTTGACATAATGGAAATTAATTCCTATCTTTCAGTACTTACTCTAAATGTCAATGGACTAAATGCTTCAATCGAAAGACATAGGGTAACAGAATGGATAAGAAATCAAGATCCATCTAAATGTCAGTTACAAGAGACCCACTTTAGACCCAAAGACACCTTCAGATTGAAAGTAAGGGGATGGAGACCATCTATCATGCGACAAAAGAAAGCTGGAGTAGCCATATTTATACCAGACAATCTAGATTTTAAAAGAAAGATTGTAACAAGATGAAGAAGGGCTTTATATCATAATTAAGGGGTCTATCCACCAAGAAGACCTAACAATTGTAAATATTTATGCTCCAAATGTGGAAGCACACAAATATATAAATCAATTAATCACAAACACAAAGAAACTCATTGATAATAATACCATAATAGTAGGGGACTTCAAAACCACATTTACAGCCACGGACAGATCATCTAAACAGAAAATCAACAAGGAAACAATGGCTTTGAATGACACACTGGACCAGTTGTACTTAACGGATATATTATGAACATTTCATCCTAAAGCAGCAGAATATACATTCTTCTCCAGTGCACATGGAACGTTCTCCAGAATAGATCACATACTGGGGCACAAATCAGCCCTCAACAAATACAAAAAGACTGAGATCATACTGTGCACATTTTCAGACCACAATGCTATGAAACTCGAAATCAACCACAAGAAAAAATTTGGAAAGATAACAAATACTTGGAGACTAAAGAACATCCTACTAAATAATGAGTGGGCTAACCAAGAAGTTAAAAAGGAAATTAAAAAGTACATGGAAGCCAATGAAAATGATAACACCACAGCCCAAAAACCTCTGGGACACAGCAAAGGCAGTCATAAGAAGAACATATATAGTAATCCAGGCTCTCCTAAAGAAGTAAAAAAGGTCTCAGATACACAACCTAACCTTACACCTTAAAGAGCTGGAAAAAGAACAGCAAATAAAACAAAAACCAGCAGAAGACAGGAAATAATAAAGATTAGAGCAGAAATCTATGCCATTGAAACCAAAAAAAAAAAAAACAGTAGAACAGATGAGCAAAACCAGAAGCTGGTTCTTTGAAAGAATTAACAAAATTGATAAACCCCTAGCCAGTTTGATCAAAAAGAAAAAGGAAAGGGCCCAAATAAATAAAATCAAGAATGAAAGAGAAGAGATCACAACCAACACAGCAGAATACAAACAATAATAAGAGAATATTATGAGCAATTATACGCTAATAAAATGGGCAATTTGGAAGAAATGGACAAATTCCTAGAAACACATAAACTACCCAAACTGAAACAGGATGAAATAGAAAATTTGACCAAACCCATAACCAGTAAACAAATTGAATTAGTAATCAAAAATCTCCCAAAAAACAAGACTGCAGGGCCGGATAGCTTCTGAGGAAAATTCTAACAAACATTTAAAAAAGAGTTTACACCCATACTCTTGAAGCTGTTCCAAAAAATAGAAATGGAAGGAAAACCTCCAAACTCTTTCTATGAAGCCAGCATTACCCTGATTCCAAAACCAGACAAAGATCCCACTAAAAAGGAGAACTACATACCAATTTCCCTGATGAACATGTATGCAAAAATCCTCAAAAGGATACCAGCCAACCAGATCCAACAATACATTTAAAAAATTATTCACCACAACCGAGTGGGAGTTATACCTGGCTGGTTATGCAAGGCTGGTTCAATATCCGCAAAACAATTTATGTGATCCATCATATCAATAAAAGAAAGGACAAGAACCCCATGATCCTCTCAATAGATGCAGAGAAAGCATTTGACAAAATACAGCATCTTTTCTTAATAAAAACCCTCAAGAAAGTAGGAATAGAAGGATCATACCTCAAGATCATAAAAGCCACATATGAAAGACTCAATGCTAATATCATCTTCAATGGTGAAAAACTGAGAGCTTTCCCCCTAAGGTCTGGAACAAGACAGGGATGTGCACTCTTGCCACTGTTATTCAACATAGTATTGGAAGTCTTAGCCTCAGCAATCATACAACACAAAGGAATAAAAGGCATCCAAAACAGCCAAGAGGAGGCCAAACTTTCACACTTCGCAGATGACATGATACTCTATATGGAAAACCCAAAAGATTCCACCTAAAAGCTGCTAGAACTGATCCATGAATTCAGCAAAGTCTCAGGATATAAAATCAATGCATAAAAATTGATTGCATTCATATACACCAATAATGAAGCAACAGAAAGAGAAATCAAGGAATCAATCCCATTTACAATTGCACCAAAAACCATAACATACCTAGGAAAAAATCTAACCAAAGAGGTGAAAAATCTATACACTGAAACCTATAGAAAGTTTATGAAAGAAATTAAAGAATACACAAAAAAATGGAAAGATATTCCATGCTCCAGGATAGGAAGAACATATATTGTTAAAATGTCAATACTACCCAAAGCAATCTACATATTCAATGCAATCCCTATCAAAATAACACCAGGATTCTTCACAGAGCTAGAGAAAATAATCCTAAAATTTGTTATGGAACCAGAAAAGACCCCAAATAGTCAAAGCAATCCTGAAAAAGAAAACCAAATCTCTATTCATCACAATCCCAGACTTCCAGCTGTATTGCAAAGCTGTAATCATCAAGACAGTATGGTACTGGCACAAAAACAGACAATCAGATCAATGGAACAGAATACAGAACCCAAAAATGGACCCTCAAACGTATGGCCAACTAATCTTTGACAATGCAGGAAAGAATATCCAATGGAATAAAGACAGTCTATTCAGCAAGTGGTGCTGGGAAAACTGGACAGTGACATGCAGAAAAATGAACCTAGACCACTTTCTTACACCATACACAAAAATAAACTCAAAATGGATGAAAGAACTAAATGTAAGACAGGAAGCCATCAAAATCCTCGACAAGAAAGCAGGCAAAACCCACTTTGACCTTGGCTGCAGCACTTTCTTACTCAACACATCTCCAGAGGCAAGGGAAACACAAGCAAAACTGAACTACTGGGACCTCATCAAAATGAAAGCTTCAGCACAGCAAAGGAAACAGTCAGCAAAACTAAAAGGCAACCTATGGACTGGGAGAAGATATTTGCCAATGACATATCAGATAAAGAGTTAGTTTCCAAAATCTATTAAGAACTTATCAAACTCAACACCCAAAAAATAAATAATCCAGTGAAGAAATGGGCAAAAGACATGAATAGTCACTTCTCCAAAGAAGACATCCAGATGGCCAACTGACACATGAAATGATGCTCAACGTCACTCATCATCAGGGAAATGCAAATCAAAAACCACAATGAGATACCACCTCACACCTGTCAGAATGGCTAACATTCTGGCAACAAGAGATGTTGGTAAGGATGTGAAGAAAGAGGATCACCTTTGCACTGCTGGTGGGGATGCAAACTGGTGCAGCCACTCTGGAAAACAGTATGGAGATTCCTCAAAAAATTAAAAATAGAACTACCCTATGACCCAGCAATTGCAGTACTAGGTATTTAACCAAGGGATACAGGTATGCTGTTTCGAAGGGGTGGGCGCATGCATCCCAATGTTTATAGCAGCACTATCAACAATAGCCAAAAAATGGAAAGAGCCCAAATGTCCATCGATGGATGAATGGATAAAGAAGATGAGGTATATATACATATATATATACAATGGAGTATTACTCAGCATTCCAAAGAATGAAATCTTGCCATTTGAAACTACGTGGATGGAACTAGAAGGTATTATGCTAAGCGAAATTAGCCAGTCAGAGAATGAAAAATATCATATGATTTTACTCATAAGAGGACTTTAAGATACAAAACAGATGAACATAAGGGAAGGGAAGCAAAAATAATACAAAAACAGGGTGGGGGACAAAACATAAGAGACTCTTAAATATGGAGAACAAACAAGAGGGTTACTGGAGGGATTATGGGAGGGGGGATGGGCTAAATGGGTCAGGGACATTAAGGAATCTACTCCTGAAATCATCGTTGTACTATATATTAACTAACTTGGATGTAAATTTAAAAAATATATTTAAAAAAAAGAAAACAAAAGAAAATCTGGAGGCACCATAATTCCTGACTTCACATTACATTACAAAGCTATAGTAATCAAAACAGTGGGGTACTGGGACAAAAACAGACACATAGATCAGTAGAAAAGAATAGAAACCCCGGAAATCAACCCACCACTCTACGGTCAACTAATCTTTGACAAAGCAGGAAAGAATATCCAAAGGGAAAAAGACAATCTCTTCAACAAACAGTGTTGGGAAAACTGGACAGCAACATACAAAAGAATAAAACTGGACCACTTTCTTACACCATATTCAAAAATGAATTCAAAATGGTTCAATGACCTAAATGTGAGACAAGAAAACATCAAAATCCTAGAGAACACAGGCACTAACTACTTTTACACTGGCCATAGCAACTTCTTTTTTTTAAGTTTATAAATTTATTTTAAAAGAGAGAGAGAGAGCATGACGAGGGGAGGGGCAGAGAGAAAGGGAGAGAGAGAGAATCCTAAGCAGGCCCCATGCTGCCAGTGTGGAGCCACTGTGGGGCACAAACTCACGAACCACAGGATCATGACCTGAGCTGAAACCAAGAGTCAAACACTTAACTGACTGAGCCACCCAGGCGCCCCTGCCCATAGCAGCTTCTTACTAGATATGTTTCCTCAGGCAAGGGGAAAAAAAGCAAAAATAAACTACTGGGACCTCATCGAAATAAAACTTCTGCACAGTGAAGGAAACAATCAACAAAACTAAAAGCAAGTATTCAGAATGGAAGAAGATACTTGCAAATGACATACCTCATATAGGGTTTTTAAAATCTATAAAGAACTTATAAAACTCAATACCCAAAAAGCAAATCATCCAATTAAAAAATGCGCAGAAGACATGAATAGATATTTTTCCAAAGAAGACATACAGATGGATACATGAAAAGAGGCTCAACATCACTGATCCCCAGGGAAATACAAATCAAAACTACACTGAAAGATCCACTCACACCTCTCAAAATGGCTAAAATTAACAACGGAAGTAACATCAGATGTTGGAGAATATGCAGAGAAAGGGAAACCCTCTCGCACTGTTCATGGGAATGCATAATGGAGCAGCCACGCTAGAAAACAGTGCGGAGGTTCCTCAAAAAATACAAGTAGAACTACATCCCACAATTGCACTACTAGGTATTTACACAAAGAATACAAAAATACTGATTTGAAGGGATACATGCACCCTGATATTTATAGCAGCATTACTTATAATAGCCAAGTTATGGAAAAAAACCCAAATGTCTATCGACTGGTGAATGCATTGTGAAGATGGGGTGTGAACATAAATAGAATGGAATATGACTCAGCCATAAAAAAGAATGAAATCTTGCCATTTGCACCTACATGGAAGAAGCTAGAGAATATTATCCTAAACAAAGTTAGTCAAAGATACATACCATATGATTTCACGTATACATGGAATTAAAAAAAATAAACAAGCATAGAAAGGGGAAAGAGAGGGAAACCAAGAAACAAATTCTTAACTATGGAGAAGATACTGATGGTTACCAGACGGATGATAGGTGGGGGCATGGGTGAAATAGGTGAAGGGGATTAAGTAGTGCACAAGTGATAAACACTGGGTGCTTTATGGAAGTGTTTCATCACTATATTGTACACCTAAACTAATTATACACGGTATGTTAATTGACATTTAAATAAAAACTTACCAAAAAAGAGAAAGGAATTCCTTTTACAGTATCATAAAAAAGTATAAAATAATGGAGATTAAATTTAACAAAAGATGTGCAAACCACTGTATTTGCTAAAAGGGAAACATTACTAAAAGAAATTAAAGAGGATGTAAATCCATGAAAACCCATCCTGCTTTAGCAATTTGAATATTTAATATTGTTAAGATGGTCATAATCTCCAAGGCAATATGTAGATTCAAAACAATTCCTATCAAAATTTCAATGATCGGGGTGCATGGGTGGCTCAGACCACAGCTCACGTCATGATCTCGCAGTTTGTTGGTTCCAGCCCCACATCCGGCTCTGTGCTGACAGCTTGGAGCCTGTTTGGGATTCTGTGTTTCCTTCTATCTCTGCCTCTCCCCCACTCGCACTCTGTCACTCTCTCAAAAATAAATAAACATTAAAAAATGTAAAATATTTTCTTCAATGATCTTTTGCAGACGTGTAAAAGCCCATCCAAAATTCATATGGAAATGCAAGGGACACAGATAGCCCAAACAATCCGGAAAAGAAGAACAAAGGTGTGGGATCCACACTTGCCAATTTCAAAACTTACCTCAAAGCTACAGCAATCCTAAAACACGTGGTACTGGGATAGTGGCAGACATGTAGGTCAATGTTT
>CM053579.1:481422-496703 GCA_028646485.1 Cryptoprocta ferox
CAGACACCAAGTGATCAGCTTGGATATTTTACTGCCTCTCCCAAGGCTGACAAGCAGAGATACAGAACTGCTTGTGGTTCCTGGTACAGAGAGCAAAACAGGAAGTGATCTGTCCCAGTGCAGATTTCCCAGAAATAAGAATGAGACGGGGCATGCGGAGGATGCCCCTCAGACTCAACCAACCCAGTGAACATTCCCTAGTTATAGAAGAGAAGTGAAAGCGATAACCCAGAAGGGAAATCTGGCTGTGTGAGCAGTAGAAATTGGGCTGGAGACATTTGATGAAGTACACTTTTTTTAACCCCCTTTTAGACGATATCATTAGATAAACATCCTTTTCAGTGATACAACCCAAGCCATTTCTGGCCCTTTTCCTGGAAAAGCTTTCTGCTGCTGTCAGTTTACAGGAACAGCAATAAGAGTCCATTTTCTGGGCATGAAGCCCAGGACTCAAAAGGAGGCTCTAGAGAACATCTGGTCCGCTTGATATATAGAAGCCAGCACTGCATGTGTGTATTTGTGTGTATGTGTTTTTCCTATGCTGACTCATGGCATTGAAGCCTTTCTGGAAACACCCCCACTTTTGTAGCCAGCCAGTTTATACACACCCCTTCAGCTCCTCCTTGTTTCAAATGTTAAGTCAAGAGGAAGAAGGAAAATAAATTCAAGAGCTGCTCTCAAACATCTAGAATTCTCTGCACCCTACCTCTTCAGAAGAGAGACTGGCCCCCGCTCTGACTCAGTCTACTACAAACCAGACTCTCCTCTTAAAGCACCAACCTTATCTGAACCTTCAGACAAAAGTGGAAGAAAAGAGTCCAACGAGTACTTTGGACTCTGCAGGAGGCAGGGGGCTGACAACTGGCAGTAAAAACAGAAAGATGGAAGACCCAGAAATTGAGCTTTTCGTGAAGGTAAGTTTTCCAGCTATAATAATGGCATATGGAATGTATTATTTCTTGACACTGGGCCTCAGATTCTAAAAAGAAGTCAATATTTGGGCTAGACATAAATAATTTTGTAATTATATTCCTCCTCGGAGTCCTAGATGTACGCCTGGTTGCTCTTAGGTGACAACAGGAAAACATGTTCTCTGAAAGAGGCAAGGAGACATTGCGGAAAGAGCACTAGACTGGTTGGTAGTCAGAACAACTAAATCATATTCCTGGTGGCTTCCTATGTAATTTTGGACAAATCTCTCCTTCCCTCTGGATCTCTGTTTCTTCATCTGCACAGTGAAGAAGCCTGACAACGTGATTCTTAAGGGCTTCCTAGCTCTGGCAATCTGTGTTTTAAGAGATAGGGTTTGGAAGCCTGAATGGGGGAAGGATAGGACCAAGCCTGGGCTGAGAGCCCTGATCCCGCACATAACCCGGAGAGAGCTTTCTAGAACTCTCCCGCAATAGATGAAGATCACACACAGTGGAGTCACATGGACGCAATGGGAGGAAACAGTCTGTGTGCCTGTTATGTGAGGAGGAGACATGTTAGAACTCTGTTTCCTCTTTAGGGTGTGCTTTGGGGTTTTGGTTGTGTTTTAATGTTTCAACTTTTCAGAAAAGCCCTTTGGAAAACCCCTAAGGCAGGAGAAGGGAACATGTGTTTCGAAATTAACTCATCAAGAAAAAGAAATAATTTCGTATAGGTTATTGTACCGGTCACAGTTTACAAACACTTTGCTTATATTAACTATGTTTCCTCTAGAGTTTCATTGATTTCTAGAAGTATCCAAGACGATAATAATAATAATAACAAACTCTCATATCATGCCTGGTCCTTTTCTAAGCACTTTACATATATTATACATATTTACAAATATTTCCTCATTTAGTCCTAAAAACTTATCTTAGTAGTACTACTAGAAACAGTATCATCAGTAGTAGTAGTGGTAACCACCATTATAGTAATATTGTTGTCTTCATTGCTAGATAAGTAAGCTAAGGCAATAAAGTTGTTTAAAGTTTTTCATGTTTTATTGTTTATATTTGAGAGAGAAAGAGAGACAGAGACAGAGCATGAGCAGGGGAGGGGCCGAGAGAGAGAAGGACACACAGAATCTGAAACACGCTCCAGGCTCTGAGCTGTCAGCACAGAGCCCGATGTGGGGCTCGAACTCACAAACCCGTTGAGATCATAACCTGAGCTGAAGTTGGATGCTTAACCGATTGAACTACCCGGGTGCCCCAGGCAATAAAGTTTAAGTAACTTGCCTCCAAAACTATATGTGTACTGATGGCTTACAAAGACAAAACATAAAGTAAGTTTACTAAATGTTAGTTTAAACATGTTAGCCAAAGTAATACTTTTACAATTATTTAAAAATATTGACCCGGTTCACATATATACACAAAGGACATAATCAGCCTGCCTTTTCAAAATTATAGGAGACTGACCCTTGAATTCCTGCATAGCAAAGTAATCCAAATAAGTGCTGCACTATGGAGCAAAGAGCTACTTCTCTTATCTTAGGATTTTAGCAAAACATGTGACTGCTCAGACAGGATATAAATAAGCCTTAATTCCCTAACTGGCTTTTCACATCTACCAATTGCAAACCAGAGGTAATATATGTTCACAGGGTAACTAAAGTGTTCCCTTAGTCTAAACTATTCCTTCAATCCGATCAAACTCCTCTAACTGGTTGTTAACATTGATGTGTTCATCTCCATAGACTTCCTCATATCTGGGCAGTAATCTGGACGGGAGAAGTTAGTGAATCACACATTGGATGAACAAATGTTGAATTAAGTAATAACTTTCAAGTTAAAATAACTAATCATTTATTAAGTGCTTACTATATGGCAGTCACTGTGTTAAGTAGTTTATTATTAACCCTACATTATGGGTACAGAAAGTAAAACAAAGAATATCTAAGTGACTTTGTCCAAGGTCACATAGCTAGTGAATGGCAGGATTAGGATCCCAATTATTTAAAATAGCTATTTCTAATCTCACTCAATTGGTTTCAATCTGGCAAACTTTTTAGTAAATTTTCCAGAATTTCATCAGATGGAATCCTTTAGATGTAAGCTTACTTAATGACATTGCCACAAATTATAGATTTCCTGAAAGAAACCTGAGTATCGTCTGGTCCAGGTTTTTGTTTTGCTTTGCTGTCCCACAGATCTCTAGAAGTTTCATAAAAGATACAGAGATGGGGCATAAGGATTGAGAGGCATGAAAAATATTAATGAGCAAGTTTAAAAAGCACTGCTCTTTATCAATAGTATCTCATTTATAAATCATGCGGTTTCTTTCTAAAGATTAAAGGAGACTGTGACTTCCCCAGCTACCTCTGGCTGTGGCTTAAAAACTCTACCACAACTTCTTCCTCATAACACGGATGGCATGCCTACAAGAGATTAAGCACTTTCTTGTCACAATTAAGAATTTATATCACAACCCCCAAAAAGAATTTATATCACACCACCTATGTGTTTTATGTAGTCAGTGAAAACATTGCCTTTCAGCTCTGAATGACCTGCGCAAGATTTATGACCAGAAACTAAGAACAAGGTGTTTTCTAACATACATTTTATTTTCTCTAAATTCAGAGTTTATCTTACTGGTTTATTGTTCATTGTTAAATAGTTTTTGTGTTCTCTACCAACACTATAAAATGAAGTTTTAGTAGTTTTTTACATAACATTATAAAACCTAACATTTGGGCCAAAATTCTGAATGTAACATTTTGTCAAAGCCATTTTATCTCATACCCGAACCCCTAACCTGTAACCTCAAACCACTAACCTTGAACAAAACTCTCTGGAGAGGTCTCTGAGCAGCCATATACCAGGCACGTACCGCAACCCTACCCTAACCCTAACCCATGAACTGAGAAAGACGACTCTAGAACACATGATAAGAAAAACTGAGAAGCAGCCTAGTTATCCTGGAGATGACTCCAAACAATTAAGATTTGGTAGTATTTCTGAAAATGGGTGAGAAGGTAAAGATAAAAACAGAAAAATCAATTGAATATCTATTTAAAGAGTATTTAGAGCCTCAAATCCCCACCTTGTCACATTTCCATAGATGGTTGCCATGTTTATTCTCATACCAGCAGAGATCTGGGGTTTTATACTCAGGAGAGGTCTCTGAACTGCAAAATAACATGCACATACTCTAAACCCTAACCACTAAACATTAACTTTAACCCTAACCTTAACACTAATCCTGACCCAATACTAACCCTAACCTTAACCCCTAACCACAAATCCTAACCCTCTGGAGAGGTCTGTGAACTGCAAAACGCAAGGCACATACCCTAACCATAACACTAAACCTACTCCAGGAGAAGACTGGGGTTTTATTCTCTGGTGAGATCCTGAACTGCAAAATTCCAGGCACATACCCTGACCTTAACTCTAATCCTAACCTTTGATCTGAGAAAGCAGACTACTGAACACACAAGAAAACTGAGAAACAGCGTAGTTATCCTGGAAATGACCCCAAACATTTAAAAATTGGTAGTGTTTCTGAAAATGGGTGAGAAGGTAGGAATGAAAACAGAAAAAAATCAATTGAATAGCTATTTAAAGACTCTTTAGAGCCCCAAATCCCCTCCTTGCCTCAGCTCGTAGATGGTTGCCATGTTTAGTCTCACCCCAGAAGAAGTCTGAGGTTTTATTCTCAGGATACGTCTTTGAACTAGGATACCAGGCACATGCCCTAACCCTAACCCTAACCCTAACCCTAACCCCAGCAGAAATCTGGGATTTTATTCTCTGGAGAGGTCTCTGAACTGCAAAATACAAGGTATATACCCTAACCCTAACAGCAAGAAAAAAAATTTTTATCTATGTGGGAAAGAACAAAAAAGATTATACTTCTCTCTGAATTATCGGACCATTTTCAAACTCTTAGGACTATCATAAAGACTATCATAAAAACTGATTAATTTTTTAAATCCAACAAAACTATTAGATGGGAGAAAACAGTGTTTAAGAATTTGGGTTCTGAACTTGCTACATGAGAAGAGTATATACTCATCAGCTCTTGTCTAGCTGACTGTACTTGAGCAAATCAGCTTCTCTGAGCCTCAGTTTACTCACCTGTAAAACCAGAGTAATAACAGAACCTATATCATGGGATCACCTTTACCATGAGATTTAATAAAACAAATCTGTAAAAGACAGTAGTTGTTAACATAGTAAACATTCAATAAATGTCAGATATTGTGGCTTTTATTATTTTTCATGTTTAGAAACTTAGATCATAAACACAAAAAGAAAAAGTTGTTTTTGTGGATGACCATATCCTGTCCTTGCCAGCTAAATATACTTAGAGGTGGTAATTCATCCATCAGGCTACGGAATTTACATCCTGAAATTTTCTGTGATGGTACTTTAAATCTGCATATTATAAACAGGTGGAAAAATCAGTTTTCCTGTAAACTTGACTGCATTTCCCCCACATCTCAGTGTTTTGCCTTTCCTTTTGCCAAAGGTGATCCACCCTTCCTGCTGTATTTATTATCAGACTCCATTCTTCTTCCTGCTTCCCACCCACAATCACGTTTGTACTCACTAGCCCCAGTTCTGATTGGATCCTTAGTTAAACTTCCATTACAAAAGAAACACAGCTGCCAAGGTTGGTTGCCTCTTCCCATAGCTCCTCAGTCCCTGACATCACAAAAGAATAACAATAAGCATCATTTCCTCTGTTGCACCCATTGCCAGGGAAAGGAAAATTTGCCAAAAAATTAGGATTATGCCCGGGGCTTCTGGGAGCTTAATATTGTTAGAAGTGACAGATCAGAACAGCTGTAAGATGAAGGACCCCTTATTTTCTTCTACAGAATGAGGCAAAAGCAAAATAATAATAAGTCCAAGAGATGAGAGATGCTGATGGCTTGGACTTGGGTAGCCTGCACCTAACAATGTTGAGCAGATAGTAAATATTGAATAAATGAATGGTGTAATAGCCATGACAAATGAAAGAACTAAACATATTTGGAGATATTTATAGGTAAAACTGACAAGAATTAGTGTTGGATTCAATTTGGAAGTGAAGTAGAAAGATAATTTTCAATTTTCTAATTTGGGCAACTGAGTAGATAGTGTCTTATCTGCTATGGCTGCCATAAAAAAATACCACACGCTGGGTGGCTTAAACAATAGATGTTTATCCTCTCACGGTTATACAGGCTGGATACACAAGATCAAGGTGCCAGCATGGTCATGTTCTGGTGAGAACTCTCTTCCTGGCTTACAAATGATTGCTTTCTCAGTGTCCTTGCATGGCGGGCAGAGAGACATAGGAGGACAGGAGAGAGAACATTTTCTGATCTCTTCTTATAAAGGCCTTAAATCCCATCATGAGGGCCCCATCCTCATAACCTCATCTAACCCTAATTACCTCCCAAAAACCTTGCCACCAAATACTAGGGTTAGAGTTTAATTTTTAAAAAAATTTTTTTACATTTATTTATTTTTGAGAGGCAGAGAGAGACAGAGTATGAACAGGGGACGAGCAGAGAGAGAAAGAGACACAGAATCTGAAGCAGGCTCCAGGCTCTGAGCTGTCAGCACAGAGCCTGACATGGGGCTCGAACTCACGGACCACGAGATCATGACCTGAGCCGAAGTCAGACGGTCAACCGACGGAGCCACCCAGGTGCCCCTAGGGTTAGAGTTTCAAAATATGATTCGGGAAGGGATACAATTCAGTCCATAGCAGATGGCAATGTCATTCACACAATTAGAAGCCCTAAAGAAAGAGTAGGTCAGGGAGTGGAGTAAAGAAAAAGGGAGGAAGGAATTCAGTTTGGAACATGTTGAGATTGAGGTATCTAAAACCTGGATTTCCCATGAGGACACTGCATCAGCTATAGTCCTCTCAAGAAGTGGATACCTATTTTTTTTTTATTTTTTATATGTTTCTTTATTTTTGTGAGAGAAATAGACAGAGTGTTAGCAGGGGAGGGGCAGAGAGAAAGTGAGATACAGAATCTGAAGCAGGCTCCAGGTTGTGAGCTGTCAGCTCAGAGCCCGATGTGGGACTCGAACCGACAAACCATGAGATCATGACCTGAGCCGAAGTTGGACGCTTAACTGACTGACCCACCCAGGCGCCCCAAGAAGTAGCTACCTTTTCTTCCTCATTCCTCTTACCACTGAGCCTGGAAATGAGGTAGGTATCCTTTAGGTATCCTTGCTCCTCATTCTTGTTTCCAGACCATTCTACCTCCCCCATCCAGAGAAATACAAGTCATAAAATCAGACTAAACCACCCCTTCTTGTGATAGTAGTCTTCCGAACACCAGGTCACTCTCCCTTATTTCTTGAGGATTTTTAGCTTCTGGACTATTGTCATTCTCTCCAACACTATTCCTATCATAATTCTTGGTGATTTTAATATCTACACAGATGACCCTTCCAATACTCTGGTCTCTCAGATCCTTGACTTTTTCTCCTCCAGTGATCTTGTTCTTCCCTTTCCAGAGCCATACGCTAACTTTCATCACAGCAATTTCTCCGATGACTGCATAATATCATTTATTTGAGGGGTTTTTCCTACTTTTCGAACTTTTCTATTTTAACACACTTTATTGAGTTATAATTTACATAAAATAAGATGCACCCATTTTAAGGGCACAATCCAATGACTTTTGACAAATGTATACACACATGCAACTACTACCCCAATCAAAATATAGAATATTTCTATCACCTCGGAAACTTCCTTTGTGTCTCATTTCAGTAAATTTTCCCCACTGTATCCCACTACCCCACTGCCAGGAAATCACCAATCTGCCTTTTGTCTGGATAGATTGGTTTGTATTTCCTAGGATTTTCTATAGATTGAATCATACAGTATGTACTCTTTTTTTTTTTTGGTCTGGCTTCTTTCACTCAGCATAATTATTTTGGGATTTCCCCAAATTGTTGTGTGCATCAATATCTCATCCCTTTTTATTGCTGAAGTATTCTATTGTATAGATGTAGCATATTTGTTTATCTGTCTACCTACTGAAAGATATTTGTGCTGTTTCCAGTTTTTTAGCTGTTATTAATAAAGTTACTGTAAACATTCATGTACAAGTATTTCTATGGCCATATGATTTCACTTCTCTTGTGTAAATACCTAGGATTAGAATTAATGGATCATATGGTAGGTACATTTTTAACTTTGACAAGCTCTTTACAAACCACTTGCACCATTTTATGCTCCTAACAACAGTGTATCTGTTCCAGTTGCTCCACATTCCTACCAATGCTTGGCATGGTCAGTCTTTCAAATTCCAGCTATTCCAGTGTGTGTTCAGTGGCATCTTGTTGTGGTTTTCATTTTCATTTCCCTGTTAACAAATGATGTTGAGCATCTTTTCATGTCTTTATTTACCATACGTATCTCTTTCATAGAGTGTTTAAATCGCTTGCCCATTTTTAAGTTGGACAGTTTGTTATTGAGTTGTAAGAGTTTTTAGTTATATATTTTATATATTTTGGATACAAACATTTTTCATTTTCTTAACAGTTCTTTTGAAAAGCAGATTTTAGCTTTCATGTAGCTCAATTTACTGAATTTTTCTTTCCTCTCCCTCACTCTCTGAATCCCAGCCATGTTGACCCTCTTTCAGTTCCTTATTATGCCAGGTTCAAGCATGTTGCAAGGCTTTTGGATATGCTATTTGCTGTTTAGAATGGCTTCTTCATGCCTATTCTCTTACTTAACTCTTAATTATTCTTTGAACCTAATTCAAATGCCACTTCCTCATAAAGACCTTCCCTGCCAGACCCCATATAGATTGTTTCTCTGTTACATACTCTCATAACATGTACATCCTTCCTTCAAAGAATTTGTATCAGTTTAAAATTAAGAGCACCTGGGTGGCTCAGTCGGTTAAGCATCTGACTTGGGGTCAGGTCATGATCTGATGGTTCGTGAGTCGAGCCCTGCCTCAGGCTCTGTGCTGACAGCTCAGAGCCTGGAGCTTGCTTCCGATTCTGCGTCTCCCTCTCTCTCTGACCCTCCCCAACTCACGCTCTGTCTCTCTTTCTCGAAAATAAATAAACATCAAAAAATTTTTAAAAACCTTAGAGTTAATGTGGGGGCTATATAGAGACTAACATACAGTCTATGTTAAATATTTGCTGGGAGACAGAATGGAGGGGCCACAGATAAATTCAAATTTACATAAAATTTCAAAGCAGAAAAATGTGTTGTTTTCAGTGAACAAAAGATGGCTTTTCATTTTTTTCACCATTATCTTTCTTACTATTGAAGTATAGTTGGCATAAACTGTTATACTAGTTTCAGGTATATAACATGTTCACTCAGTGTTCATCATGATAGGTGTAGTCGACATCTGTCACCAAACAACTTTATTACAATATTATTGACTATATTCCCTATGCTGGGCTTTTCATCTCCATAACTTATTTATTTTATAACTGGAAGTTTATACCTCTTAATTCCCTTTGTCTACTTTGCCCACTTCCACCCACATTCCCTTTGGCAACCAGCAGTTTGTTCTCTATATCTAGAGATTGGGTCTGTTTGAGGGTTTTGTTTGTTTGTTCGCTTGTTTTGTGCTTCAGATTCTACATATAAGTGAAATCATATGGTATTTGTCTTTCTCTGCCTAATTTATTTCACTTAGCATAATGCCCTCGAGATCCATTTATGTTATCACAAATGGCAAGATCTCATTCTTTTTTATACCCAAGTAATAGTCCATTCATTTATGGCTAGACACTTGGGTTTCTTCCATATTTTAGGTATTGTAAATAGTGCTGCAATAAACATAGGGGTGTATATATATTTTCAAATTAGTGCTTTCTTTTTCTTTGGGTAAGTACCCAATACTGGAATTACTGGATCATATAGTATTTCTATTTTTAATTTTTTGAGGAAACTCCATGCTGTTTTCTACAGTGCTTCGACCAATCTACATTGCCACTGAAGGTATACAAGGGTTCCCTTTTCTCCAACACTTGTTATTTCTTATCTTTTTGACACTAGCCCTTCTGATTTGTGTGAGGTGATATCTCATTGTGGGTTTGATTTGCATTTCCCTAATGATTGGTGATATTGAACATCTTTTAATTTCTCTGTTGGTATCTGTATGTCTTCTTTGGAGAAATGTCTATTCAGGTCTTCATTTTTAAACAGATTATTTGGATTTTTTTTTTGGTGTATAAGTTCTTTTTTTATGTTTATTTTTGAGAGAGAGAGAGAGAGAGAGAGAGAGAGAGAGAGAGAGAGAGTGCAAGTGGGGGAGGGACAGAGAGAGATGGAAACAGAATCCAAAGCAGGCGCCAGGCTCTGAGCTGTCAGCACAGAGCCCAATGCGGGGCTCAAACTCACGAACTGTGAGATCATGACCTGAGCCGAAGTCAGACACTTAACCAATGGGTCCACCCAGGTGCCCCAGCAATTCTTAACATATTTTGGATATTACCACCTAATCAGGTATATTATTTGCAAATATCTTCTCTCATTCAGGAGGTTGCCTTTTTGTTTTGTTAAAAGTTTCTTTTGCTGCGCAAAAGCTTTCCATTTTGGTGTAGTCCCAATAGCTTGTTTTAGCTTGTTTACCTTGCCTTGGGAGACATAGCCATAAAAATGTTGCTAAAGCTGATATCCAAGAGATTACCGCCTATGTTTTCCTTTAGGAATTTTATGGTTTCAGGTCCTACATTTGGGTCTTTATTTATTTTGAATTTATTTGAATTTATTTTTGTGTGTAGTATAAAAAAAAAGTGGTCCAGTTTCATTCTTTTACATGTAGCTATCAAGTTTTCCCAGTACCATTTATTGAAAAGGCTGTCTTATCCCCATTATGTATTCTTGCCTCCTTTGTCATAGATTAATTAACCATATAAGCATGGATTTATTTCTGGGCTATCCTGTTCCATTGATCTATGTGTCTATTCTTGTGCCAGTACCATACTGTTTTGATTTTATTATAGCTTTGTAGTATAGTTTGCAATCAGCGAGCATGATACCTGTGGCTTTGTTCTTTCTCAAGATTACTTTGGCTATTCAGGGTCTTTTGTGATTCCATACAAATTTTACAACTGTTTGTTCCAGTTCTGTGAAAAATGCCATTAGCATTTGATTGAGATTGCATTGAATCTGTAGATTGCTTTCTGTACTATGGACATTTTAACAAAATTTAACTATATTAAATCTACCAATCTATGAGCACAATATATCTTTCAATTTGTTTGTGTCATCTTTAATTTTTTTCATCAGTGTCTTATAGATTTCAGAGTATAAGTCATTCACCTCCTTGGTGAAATTTATTCCTAGGTATTTTATTCTTGTTAATGCAATTGTAAATGGGATTATTTTCTTAATTTCTCTTTCTCCTACTATGTTATTGGTGTTTATAAATGCAACAGATTTCTGTATATTAATTTTGTATCCTGCATCTTTACTGAATTCATTTATTAGTTCTAATGTCATCTGCAAATAGTGACAGTTTTACTTCTTTATCAATTTGGATGCCTTTTGTTTCTTTTTGTTGTCTGATTGCTGCAGCTAAGACTTCCAGTACTATGTTGAATAAAAGTGGTAAGAGTGGGCATCCTTGTTCCTGATCTTAGAGGAAAAGCTTTCAATTTTTCACCATTGAGTATGGCGTTAGCTGTGGAGTGTTCATATATTTCTTTATTGTGTTGAGATATGTTCCCTCCAAATTGATTTTATTGAGAGTTTTCGTCATGGATGGATGTTATATTTTGTCAAATGGTTTTTCTGCATCTATTGAGATAGTTATATGGTTTTTATCCTCTTTTGTTAATATCCTCTATCACATTGATTGATTTTTGAATTTTAAATCATCCTTGCATCTTTGGAATAAATCCCACCTGATCATGGTGAAGTATCATTTTAATGTATTGTTGAATGCTATTTCCTAACATTTTGTTGAGGATTTTTGCATCTATGTTCATCAGGGATATTGACCTGTAGTTTTCTTTTTCTCTAGTGTCTTTGTGTGGTTTTGGCATCAGGGTAAGGCTGGTCCAGAGATGGATCTTTAAATGAATGGTGTTAAAACAACTATTAACTATTTGTAAAAAACAAATTAAATACATAGGCTAGAGTCCCAATATAACTCTGCCAAAATAAATTCCAAAGAGATGAAACAAATGCAAACAATGAAACCATGAAGATACTAAAAGAAAACATAAGAGAACATCTTTACAATAAAACAAAATAAGAAAGGTGGGGTTTTCTTTGTAATCTTGATGTATATAATGGTCATGTAAGCAGATCAGAAAAACTAGACTGCATAGAGGAAATTGTAATAGATTTTATGTAAAATCCAAATTTTACATAAGCCATGTTTTAAAATACATGTAATGTGTCTCAAAAAGTGTTAATACCTTCAGTACATAAATAAATTTTTCAAATCAATAAGAAAAATGTCATCATTTTAATAGAAAAAATGTAAGATTGTCATGAACAAACACTTCACAAAATAAGGAAATCAAATGGGCAATAAACATATGGAAAATGCCTCTCAGGAAGGAAATTTGGCAGGATCTATTAAAATGGAAAATGCGCTTAGTCTTTTACAACATTCTCAATGTAAATATTAATTCTAAAGATATAATCTCAGCAGGAGAACAAATTATATTCCCCAAAATAGTTGTTGCTGAAATATTTAGCATAGCAAAATTTTTGGAATATCTGAAATGCCCATCAACAGGAAATGGTTATATAAATCCTGGTAATATATAAAATGAACTATTATTATTATGTACTAATCACACTTGTCATTTTAAATACCATAGACTTATTTGATTCATTATCTCTTTCTGCCCACAGATGATAGAATCCATGAGATTAAGGACTTCCAATTTTGTCTCTAGCAACTGGCTCATTTCCCAGTAGGCACTCAATACATACTTGAGCAAATGAATGAATGAGGCCTTCCTTTATCTTAACAGGCTGGAAGTGATGGGGAGAGTATTGGAAACTGTCCCTTTTGCCAACGGCTTTTTATGATCCTCTGGCTTAAAGGAGTTAAATTCAATGTAACTACTGTTGACATGACCAGGTAAGAGAAATCAGGACATGTTTCATTCTGGAGATTGAAATCAGTAGACACCAATATAATGTTTGTGTTTGTATAATGTGTACTATAACTAAAGGCCTAATGCTGCTTATTTTCAATAATTATAGAAAGCCTGAAGAGCTGAAGGACTTAGCCCCAGGCACCAACCCTCCCTTTCTGGTGTATAACAAGGAGTTGAAAACAGACTTCATTAAAATTGAGGAGTTTCTAGAGCAGACACTGGCTCCTCCAAGGTACAGCATTCTACAGGATATTATTGTTGTTGTTGAGAAAATCTATTTTATTGCCCTACTTATTGCAGATTGAGAATTCTTACTTCTAGACATCTAACTCTTTTTCAAAGATCCCCTTGATTACTCTATATATGATTGCAAAACTTTACTACAGAATTACTTATTTAATATATGTAAAGCTATTAAAACTTTATGAGATGTAGGCAGTATATAAGGAAAGGGCAAAGGGTAGATTTAGAAACCTGGGAAAGGCGTGGAATTTCAGCCATAATGAAGTTTGTGGGCATTTATACTGATAGAAATTAGACTTGTTTTATTGTAGAACCCTCACAGTATCTTCAATTTCTAAACAGCTTTTGATTCAGTCTGATCTGTAAGCTCTGCAGGTTGAAAATTATGTCTTTTATGCATAAACTTCCCCCCTTCAACTTTAAATACACAAAGATATTAGATTTAACATTTCAGAGTACTTTTTATATTCCTTATGCTATCTGTGCCTTTTATTCACATGACTTATTCATTCCATAACTGGAAGTCTATATCTCCCACTTCCCATTACCCATTTTCACATATCCTCCAACCCTTTCCCCTCTGGTAACCAGTGGTTTGTGCTATGTATTTATGGGTCTGTTTCTGGAGGCATCACAATTCCAGACTTCAAGTTATATCACAAAGCTGTAGTGATGAAGACAGTGTGGTACTGGCACAAAATAGACACACAGATCAATAGAACAGAATAGAAAACCCAGAAACGAACCCACAGCTATATGGTCAGTTGATCTTTGACAAAGCAGGAAAGCATAATCAATGGGAAAAAGATAGTGTCTTCAACAAATGGTGTTAGGAAAACAGGACAGCAACATGCAAAAGAATGAAATTGGACCATTTTCTTATGCCGTACCCAAAAGTAAATTCAAAATGGATTAAGGAAGGCACTTGTGATGAGCACTGGGTGTTGCAGGTAAGTAATGAATCACTAAATTTCTACACCTGAAATCAATTTTATCATATATATTAACTAACTAGAATTTAAATAAAAACTTGAAATAAAAAAGAAATAGATAGTGGTGATGGTTGCACAACACTGTGAATGTAATTAATGTCACTGAATTGTAAAAGTAAGAAATGCTTAAAATGGCAGATTTTATATAGATTTTGCCACAGTTAAAAAAAATGGGAAAAAATGGGTTAAAGACCTAAATGTGAGACAGGAAACCATCAAAATCCTAGGGGAGAACACGGGCAGTAACCTCTTTGATATTGGCCATAGCAACTTCTTACTAGATATGTCTCCTGAAGCAAGGGAAACAAAGCAAAAATAAACTGCTGGGACTTCATCAAAATAAAAAACTTCTGCACAGTGAAGGAAACAATCAACAAAACTAAAAGGTAACCTATGGAATGGAAGAAAATATTTGCAAATGACATATCTGATAAAAGATTAGTATCCAAAATATATAAAGAACTTATAAAACTGAACACCCAAAAAACAAATAATCCAGTTTAAAAATGGGCAGAAGGGGCGCCTGGGTGGCTCAGTCTGTTGGGCATCCAACTCTTAGTTTTGGCTCAGGTTATGATCTTGGGGCTTTGTGGGTTCAAGCCCTGCATTAGGCTCTGTGCTGGTAATGCAAAGCCTGCTTGGGATTCTCTCTGTTTCCCTCTCTCTGCGCCTCCTCCACTTGCACTGTCTCTCTCAAAATAAATAAATACACTTTTTAAAAAATGGGCAGAAGATTGCATAAACATTTTTCCAGAGAAGACATCCAGATGGCCATCAGACACATGAAAAGATGCTCAACATCACTCATCATCAGGGAAATGCAAATCAAGACTACAATGAGATATCACCTCATACCTGTCAGAATGGCTAAAATCAACAACACAAGAAACAACAGGTGTGGTTGAGGATGTGGAGAAAAAGGAATCTTGTTGTACTGTTCGTGGGAATGTAAACTGGTGCAGCTACTGCACCATACTGCAGTATGGAGGTTCCTCAAAAAACTAAAAAT
>CM053579.1:496803-606905 GCA_028646485.1 Cryptoprocta ferox
GCTCTTGATTTAGGCACAGGTCATGATCTCACAGTTCGTAAAATCAAGCCCCTAGTCGGGCTCTGTGCTGACAACACAGAGCCTGCTTGGTATTTCTCTCTCTCTCTCTCTCTCTCTCTCTCTCTCTCTCTCTTTCTCTCTTTCTCCCTCTGTACATGTGTGTGTGTGTGTGTGTGTGTGTGTGCCCCTCTCCAGCTCACACACAGTCTCTGTCTCTCTGTCTCTCTCTCTCTCAAAATAAATAAATAAACATTTTTGAAAACAATACAAAAAAACTAATTCAAAGGGATATGTGCACCCAAGTGTTTATAGAAGCATTATCTATAATACCCAAATTATGGAAATAGCCCAAGTGTCCATGGATTGATGAATGGATTAAGAAGATGTGGGAGGCGCCTGGGTGGTTCAGTCAGTTGAGCGTCCAACTCTTGATTTCAGCTCAGACCATGATCCCATGGTTATGGGATTGAGCCCCATGTTGGGCTCCATGTTGAGCATGGAACCTGCTTAAAATTCTCTCTCTCTCTGTCTCTGTCTCTGTCTCTCTCTCTCTGTCTCTCTCTTTCTCTCTAAAATAAAAAAAGAAGATGTGGTATATATATAGTGTATGGAATACTACTCAGCCAGGAAAGAGGAGTTAAGATGGCAGAGTAGTAAGGGGACCCTGGGCTTGTCTTGTCCCTTGAACACAGCTAGATCAACATCAAATCATTTTGCACACCTAAGAAATTGATCTGAGGATTAAGAGAACAATCTGCATAATTTGAGGGAGAGAATGCAGCAGGCTTCTTTTAACAAACAAATCAAAGCACACCTAGTTAAAGGTCCAAACACTCCCCATTGAAAGCAAGAAGTAACTCTGCAGAGGACTGACCTGGGGAAAGAGCAGCCAATTCACAACAGCAGAGGGTACACAGCATATACCAGAAACATTTTCTGAAGTTCCAGGCCCTGGACATTGTATAAACCCTTTTTAATATAGCATTACTCTCAAGAGCAGGAAACATAACAAGCTTTCATACACACAAAAGACAGAAACCTAGACAAAATGACAAGACAGAGGAATTCTTACCCAAAGAAAGATCAAGAAGAAACCGCAGTCAAGGATTTGCTCAAAACAGATATAAGTAATATATCTGAACAAGAATTTAGAAAAACAGTCATAAGAATACTAGCTAGGCTTCTTCTGCAGAGATTAAAGACCTAAAAATTAGGCCAAAATAAAAAATGCTATAACTGAGATGCAAAACTGACTGGATATAATCACAACAAGGACAAAAGAAGTAGAGGATTGAATAGGTTACATAGAATGTAAAATTGTGGAAAATAATGAAGCTGAAAAGGAGAAAGAAAACTATTGAATCACAAATATAGACTTAGGGAACTCAGTGATTCTATAAAGTGCAATATTATCCGTATCATAGGAGTTCCAGAAGAAGAGCGGGGAAAGGGGACAGAAGGTTTTATAGCTGAGAACTTCCCTAATCTGGGGAAGGAAACAGGCATTCAAGTCCAAGAGGCACGGAGAACTCCCCTCAAAATCAATAAAAACAGGTCAACACCAAGACATATCATAGTGAAACCTGCAAAATACAAAGACAAAGAGATAATTCTGAAAGCAGCTAGGGACAAAAAGTCCTTAACCTACACAGGTAGACATACAAGGTTAGAAGCAGACCTGTCCACAGACCTTCTGGCAGGCCAGAGGGGAGTGGCAGAATATATTCAATGTGCTAATAAGGAAAAATATACAGGCAAGAATACTTTATCCACCAAGTCTACCATTCAGAATAGGAGAGATACAGAGTTTCCAAGACAAGCAAAAACTAAAGGAATTCATGAACACTAACCCAGCTCTGCAAGAATTATTAAAGGGAACACTTTGAGAGGGAAAGAGAAACCAAAAGCAACAAAAGCTAGAAAGGAACAGAGACAATCTACACGAATAACGACTTTCAGGTAATACAATGGCACTAAATTAATATCTATCAATAATTACTGTACATGTAAATGGACTAAATGCTCCAATCAAAAGAAACAGGGTCAGAATGGATTAAAAAAAACAAAACAAGACCCATTGTTTTGCTGCTTACAAGACTCATTTTAGTCCCAAAGACACTTTCAGATTGAAAGTGAGGGGGTGAAGAACAATTTATCAGGGGTCATGGGTGGCTTAGTCAGCTAAGCGTCTGACTTCAGCTCAGGTCATGATCTCATGGTTCATGAGTTCAAGCCCCATGTCAGGCTGTGTGCTGACAGCTCAGAGCCTGGAGCCTGCTTCTAATTCTGTGTCTCCCTCTCTCTCTGCCCCCCCCCGCCACCTCTCTCTCTTTATCTCTCCTTCAAAAATAAATAAACATTTAAAAATTTTAAAAAGAACAATTTATCATGCTAATGGACATCAAAAGAAAGCTGGAGTGGCCATACTTATATCAGACAAACTAGATTTTAAAACAAAAACCGTTATAAGAGATGAAGAAGGGCACTATATCATAATAAAGGGGTCTATACAACAAGATCTAACAACTGTAAATTTTATGCTCCCAACTTGGAACAGCCAAATATATAAATCAATTAATAAAAAAATCTAAAGAAACTCAATAATAATACAATAGTAGGGGACTTTAACACCCCACTTACAGCAATGGACAGATCATGTAAGCAAAAGATCAACAAGGAAACAACGGCTTTGAGTGACACACTGGACCAGATGGAATATTACTCAGCCATAAAAAAGAATGAAATCTTGCCATTTGCAATGATGTGAATGGAGCCAGAGAGTATTATGCTAAGCAAAATAAGTCAGTCAGAGAAAGACAAACACCATATGATTTCACTCATATGTGGAATTCAAGAAACAAAACAAATGAGCAAAGGAGAAAGAGAGAGAGCGAGAGAGAGAGAGAGAGAGAGAGAGAGGCAAAACAAGAAACAAACTTCTAACTTTAGAGAACAAAGTGATGGTTACCAAAAGGGAGATGGGTGGGGGTATGGGTGAAAGAGGTGATGAAGATTTAGGTTGTTATCACTCTTTAAATCTGTGCCAATGTGATGGGTATAGTGATATCACACTGAAACTTTAAATTGCATTTCCCTGAATAATAGGTGAATTTGAGCATCTTTACATATGTTGATTGATCATTTGGTTTTGTTCTGTGAATCATCTTGTCAAATCCTTCAGATTTTCTATTGGCTTATGTATCAGTTAGGGTTTGCATTCAATTCTGATAACTAGAGACAAAAATAGTAGTGGCTTAACTAAATACAGTTTTTATTTTTCTCACATAATAAGCCAAGTATGAGTCATTGTGGGGATGGAATGACAGCTCCATAATTTCACTGGGGAACCAGGCCCTTTCTAATCTCTCTTCTCTGCTATCCTTCAGGTGAGGCTTCCAGGCTCAAGGTTAATTATGGTTAACCATAACCATATTGTCATAACCAGTGACAATATGTCCGCTGGAATTTCAGGCAACAGATCTAACTCCCACACAGAAAGAAGGAAAAGGGAAAAGAACAAAAGATGCAAGTTAGATTTTTTTAATGTTTATTTATTTTTGAGAGAGAGACAGACAGACAGACAGACAGACAGAATGTGAGCAGGGAAGGGGCAGAGACAGAGGGAAACACAGAATCTGAAGCAGGCTCCAGACTCCAAGCTGTCAGCACAGAGCCCAATGCAGGGCTCAAACTCACAACTGAGAGATCATGACCTGAGCTGAAGTCAGAGGCTTAACCCACTGAGCCACCCAGATGCCCCAAAAGATGCAAGCTAGATTTAGGAAGGTTTCACAGAGGCCACATTAACAATTTTTATTTACATTTTATTATCTAAAAATAATTCACATGGTCACATCTAAGTATAAAGGGGACCTGGGAAATGTAGTTTTTATCCAGGTATATTGCCACCCCTAATAAAATAAAAGCAAGTTTTAGTTAAGGAAAGGAAAGGAAAGGAAAGGAAGAAAGAAGGAAAGAAAGAAGGAAGAGAAAGAAGAGAGAGAGAGAGAAATACAGAACTGTGTTATCAGCCATAGTCTGCCCCTCTGACCATCAAATAAATGCATGCATGCTTTTTACATGCAATACACTTACTCCCAAGAGACAACTTCCAAGTTCCATATAGTTACTGCATCCAGCTCAAAGTTCAGGATCTTTGGGTGATGTGCAACATCTCCATTATATACTAATTGTAGAGCAATTAAATAAATTAAAACACAAGTTTTCTCTACCAATTCCTTGATGCACTCAGTATATCATGGTGCCGCAGGAATTGGATAACCGAAATAAAAACTTCCATTTTTAAAAGGATAATGATAAAAAGGATAGGTTAACACACAGCAATCACTGGTTCATAACAGTTACCATTGTTAGAGAAACAGCTGAAAGACTTTCTAGGTTTTGGCATTACAAACAATGCTAAAATGTACTTTCTTTTTACAAAGCCCTCCAGAGTGATTATTTAGTCTGCCACATTGCTAAATATGCAAGCCCTTCCATATAAACTTTATCTAAAATTTTAAAACCTGTTAGATACCCACATCAATGAAAATGGTGGAGTAAGGAACTCCAAAACTCCATCCTTCCATGGAAGCAATAAATATCTTGGGGAAAAAATGGTCAGAATTAGCTTTTCCAGAACTCTGGAATCTAACCAAAAATTTACAACAGTGAAGGAAATATTAAAGAAAAAAGCTGAATTTTAGTAAAAGAGCTTTGTGGCATTTTAGAGTATCTTGTTACCATCCTCCACTTCCCAGTCTTTAGCAGCCTTAAAGACAGCAGTCCACATTGCAGGTGCAGGTTGCTGGTATCAGAGGACATGATATGGACTTTATTCTCAAGTAACTGTGATTATGTGCTTTGGCCTGGTGGCACCCTGAAGGATTGGCTTGAGGGTTTGTCTTTTTTCAGATACTTTGGAGCTTTCTCAGGGCTGAGGCAGGCTCCCTGGTGGAATTCATGGAAGGCATTATAGGCAGATGTATTAGCCATTGCCACATGGGGAAAGGAATATCACTTGGGGAAAGCAATAGATAAACTAAAAAGCCTGGGAAGAAACAGGCAGGATGTTTGGGGGATACTTACAGGAATATGGGCTTTAAAAAGCTTTCATGTATTCTATAGACTCTAGAAATCCATGCACATGTCCAGATTTAGGCCTATGCCCAGAAAATACCTGAGAAGACCCTAAGTGCTTACTTCTGACTGAACTTCAGGCACCATGAAAGCAGAAATTGAAGGCTAGGGATACCGGGGTGGCTCAGTCTGTTAAGCGTCCAACTTCGGCTCAGGTCATGATCTCACAGTTCATGAGTTTGAGAGTTTGTAAGCCCACACAGGGCTCTGTGCTGACAGATCAGAGCCTGGAGCCTGCTTCAGGTTCTGTGTCTCCCTCTCTCTGACCCTCCCCTGCTTGCGCTCTCTCTCTCTCTCTCTCTCTCTCTCTCAAAATAAACATTAAAAAAAAGAAATCAAAAGTTAAACTACAAACTGCATATATAAGCATTGAAGGAGAGCCCAAACTCAGAGAAAGACTGCAAACACTGGGAGACCTTTTCTTTCTTGGTTTGTTTGTTTGGTTGGTTGGTTGGTTGGTTGGTTTGGTTCCAGGAGAATAACAAAATATCCTTTAAATCAATAACCAACCAGATAATGGAACAAATATTTCAGTGGGCCCATACAACAGAGAACACAGAGTTTACAAAAATTACTTCAGAAAATTCACTAAACAAATAAACAACAACACCTACAATAAGCAGCAACAACAAACCCCAGGGAATGGAAGAATCTGATTTCCAGAGTTTCTACATTATAATATTTGAGCATCAAGTTTTCAACGAAATAAATATAATTCATGTCAAGAAACAAGAAAGTATGGCCCATTCACGGGATAAAAAAGAAATAATAGAATCTATCCCTGAGAAAACCCAGATACATGATTTAATAGACAGACTTTACATCAAATGTCTTAAATATGTTTAGAAAGCCATAAATAGAGAACTAAAGGAAACTATAGAGAGCATCCTCAACATAGAGAGAATATCAATAAAAAGATAAAAACTATAAAAAGGAACCAAATAGAAATTCTGGAGTTGAAAAGTACAATTACTAAGATGAACAATCCACTAGAGGGATTCAACAGCAGATTTGAACAGATTAAAGAAATAATAAGTAAAAGTGAGCATAGATTGAGATTATCCAGTCTGAGGAAAAGGAAGAAAATGAGCAGAATTTAACAGACCAGTGGAATACCATCAAGTGTACCAAGATACATATAATGGGAGTCCCAGAATGAGAGAACAGAGATAAAGAGGCAGAAGAATGTTTGAAGGAATAATGGCTGAAAACTTCCCAAATTTAATTAAATACATTTATCTATACATCCAAGGAAGTCAATGAATTCCAAGTGGAATAAAGACAAAGAGATCAACACCAGGATATGTTATAATCAGATTATCTAAAACCAAAGCCAAAGATAGAATCTTGAAAGCAGCAAGAGAAAAATGACTCATCATGCAGAAGAGATCCTCAGTAAGATTAACATATGATTCTCCATCAGAAACCATGGAGGCCAGAAGGCAGAGAGATGACATATTTCAAGTCCTGAAAGAAAAAAAAAATCAAACAAGAATTCTATATCTGGCAAAATTATCCTTCAAAAAGGAAAGAGAAGTTAAGACATTCCACGTGAACAAAAACTGGGGAATTTTGTTGCTAGTAGACCTATTCTACAAGAAATGCTACAGAGAGTCCTTCAGGCATAAATGAGAGGCCGCTAGACAGTAACTTAAGTGAAGTTATAAAGAACACCAGTAAAGGAGGGAAGCCATACTCAGTGCAAAAAAACTGACAAAATCTGACACCAGTTCATGATAATACTCAACAAACTTGGAACAGAAGGGAAGTTCCTCAACGTGATAAAAAGCATCTATTAAAAACCCACATGTAACATCATACTTAATGGTGAAGGATTGAAAACTTTCCCTCTAGGATCAGGAACAACACAAGGATACCATTTCTGATAATTCTGTTCAACGTTATATTGAGAGTTTTAACCAGAGCATTTATGCAAAAAAGTAAGTAAAAAGTATTCAAGGTGGAAAGGAAGAAGTAAAACTATTTCTATTTGCAGATGACATGATGTTTCACACAGAAAATCCTTTAAAATCCACTAAAAACTACTAGAACTCATAAATGATTTAAGTACAATTTAAAAATGATACAGATCGAAATACATAAATCAATTATATTTATTTACACTATCAATGAATAATCCAAAAAGTAAATGTAAAAAACAATTCCATTTTCAACAGTATTGGAAACAACAAAGTATTCCAAAATACTTTGGAATAAATTTAATGAAGGAGGAGAAGGACTTCTCTACTGAAAAATACAAACAATTGCTGAAAGAAGACCTAAAAAATGGAAAGACATGTATATTAGTCTCTTAGGGCTGTCATAACTAAGTGCCATTTAGTTACGTTTTAAGTTGAGTGGCTTAAAACAACAGAAATTTGACTTATAGTTCTGAAGGCTAGAGGTATGAAGTCAAAGTATCAGCAGGGCCATGCTCCCTCTGAAACCTTTAAGAGAAAGATCCTTCCTTGCCTCTTCTTAGTTTCTAGTGGTTTTCCAGTAATCATTGGTGTTCGTTGACTTGTGGATCCATAACTCCAATACTTCATCTTCAAATGGCATTTTCCCCATGGCTCTGTCTTTTCAAAAGATATTCTTTTTAAGAATACCAGTAATTTGGATAAATGGGCCCACCTTACTCCAGTATGGCCTTGTCTTAACTAATTACATATGTAACAATCCTATTTCAATATAAGTTTATGTTAGAAAGTACTGGGGTTTATGACTCCAACATATCTTTTTTTTTGGGCAGGGGGACAAAATTCAACCCATGCAAACATCCAATGTTTGTGGACTAGAAGACTTAATGTTATTAAGATAGAAATATTCCCCAAAGAGATCTACTAATTCAATGCAACCACAATAAATATTCCAATGGTGTTTTTGCAGAAATGAAAAAGCCAGTGCTCAAATTCATATGGAATTGCAAGAGACCACAAATAGACAAAATAGTCTTGATAAAGACAAAGTTGGCGGACTCACACTTCCTGATTTCAAAACTTACGACAAATCTACAGTAATCACAACAGTGCAATGCTTGCATAATAGACTGATAAGTCAATAAAGGAGAACTGAAAGTCCAGAAATAAACCCATACATCAAAGGTCAATTGATTTTCAAGAGTACCAAAACCAATGACAAAAGAATAGTCTCTCCAACAAATGGTGCTGGAGCAACTAGATATTCACATGCAAGAGAAAAAAAAGACCCTTACCTCATACCATAAACAAAACTTAACTCAAAGTATATCAAAGACCTAGACATATGGACTGAAACTATAAAACTCTTAGAAACAAACATATGAGTAAATCTTCAGGACCTTGTATTTGGCAATAGAATCTTAGATATGTCACCAAATGCACAAGCAATGAAAGAAAAAGTAGATAAATTAGAGTTCATCAAATTAAAACCATTTGTGCATCAAAGAACACTATCAAAAACAAAAAGAAAAATTAACCCCCCAAAATGGGAGACAGTATTTCCAAATCCTGTATTTGATAAAGGTCTAGCATCCAGAATATATAAAGAACTCTTACAATAACAGAAAAGCAAACAACCTAATTTTAAAATGGGCAAGGGAATAAAGTAGACATTTCTCAAGAGAATATATGCAAATGACTAATGAGCACATGTAAAGATGCTTAGCATCATTAGTCATTGGGGAAATGCAAATCAAAACCATAATGAGATAACACTTCAAAGCCATTAAGATGACTATCATGAAAAAGAAAAAAAAAGAAAATAGCAAGTGCTTACGAAAATGTGGAGAACTTGGAATTCTCATGCGTTGCTGGTAGAAATTCTGCCACTGTGGAAAAAAAGATTGACAGTTACTCAAAAATTTCAACATAGAGTTACCATATAGCCCAGCAATTCTACTCCTAGGTATATACTCAAAAGAACTGAAAACAGGTATTCAAACAAAAATGTGTACACAATGTTCATAGCAGCACTATTTACACTAGCCAAAAGGTGAAAACAACAAAAATGTCCATCAAGTGATTACTGGATAAAGAAAATGTGGTCTATCCATACAATGAAATATTATTCAGCCATAAAAAAGAATGAACTACTGATACATACCAGGATATGAATGAACCTTGACCATCATACCAAGTGAAAGAAGCCAAACACAATAGGCCATATATTATATGATTCTATTTATATGAAATGTCCAGAATAAGCAAGTCCATAGAGACAGAAAGATTAGTGGTTCCAGGGACTGAGAAGAGGTATGAATGGGGAGTAACTGCTAATGGGAACTACATAGGAGTGATTGTTCTACAATATTGTAACTGTATTAAAAGCTACTGAATTGTAAATTTTAAAATGTCTTAGGGGCACCTGGGTGGCTCAGTCGGTTGGGTGTCTGACTTCAGCTCAGGTCATGATCTCACGGTTTGTGAGTTTGAGCCCCACATTAGGCTCTGTTCTGACAGCTCGGAACCTGGAGCCTGCTTCAGATTGTCTCTCCTTCTCTCTCTGCCCCTCCCCTGCTCGTTCTCTCCCTCCCTCTCTCTCTCTCGCTCTCTCTCTCTCTCTCTCTCTCAAAGATAAACATTAAAAATGTTTAAATTTCTTAAATGGCTTTATGTTATATGAGTTTTATCTCATTTTTTATTTTTTATTTTTTTTGCAATTTTATTTTTTATTTTTATTTTTTTCCATGAATTTTTCTTTATTTTCTTTAACTTTATAGTTTATTGTCAAGTTGGTTTCCATATAACACCCAGTGCTCTTCCCCACAAGTGTCCTCCACCATGACCATCACCCCCCTTCCCCTTTCCCCCTCCCCCTTCCGCCCTCAGTTTGTTTTCAGTATTTAAGATTAGACTTTTAATTGAAATGGCATTGAATTTATATTACTATTCAAAAAAATTTTAATTTTTATGATACAAATTACTCCCATCGGAGAACATGATTTGTGTATTTGTTTGGGTACCATCTTATTTATACTGAGATATAATTGTCATATAACATTGTGTAAGTTCAAGGTGTACAACATGTTGATATGACATTTATGTATTGCAATATGATTACCACTGTAGTGTTAGCTAAAGTCTCACATCACATAATTATTCTTTCTTTCTTGTGGTGAGAACAATTAAGGTTTTGTCTCTTAGCAACTTTGAAGTTTATAATATAGTCTTGTTGACTATAATCACTATGCTGTGGTTATTTATCTACTAGTTGCAAGCTTTTAACATTTAAACAACATATCCCCAATCCCCCCACCAAGGTGCCTCTAGTAACTATCATTTTACTCTCTTTTTATGAGTTTTGCTTTTTAGATTCTACTTATAAGTTAAATCATACAGTATTTGTCTTTCTCTGTCTGACTTATCTCATTTAGCATAATGTCCTCCAGGTCCATTCATGCTGATAGAAATAGCAGGATTTCCTTCTTGTTTATGGTTGAATAATATTCCATTGCATACACACCACATCTGCTTTATCCATTCATCCACTGATTTACATTAGGTTATCAACCTAAGTGACAGTCCTATGTCCTCTGCTGAGGTTTTGTTTTGTTTTTTTTTATATTGGTTCTATACCTTTGTATTAAGTAATTTCTAAATATTTTATACTTTATCACTATTGTAAATGGAATATGCTACTAATATCCATTTCTATCTGGTTATTGCTAGCACAGAAAACTTATTTTTTAATGTTTGACTTATATTAGCCACCTTACCAAAATAGCTCATTAATTCTATCTTGTTCCTAAATTTAATGTAAATGGTTTTAAAGTCACCATTTAGAATGTTGTTTGTCTTATTTGTTAGTGCACTCAGCACAATGTTGAAGAATAGTAGTGATAATGATTATTCTCATCCTTTACTCATTTTAAGGGAAATAGTTCTAACATTTCACCATGTAATATGGTGCTTGCTGAAAGTTTTTGATGGATAATATTTTATCAAGTTAATTAATAAATTAGTTTAATCATTCAAAAAACATTTACTGAACACTTACTAACAGATAATATTCTAGGTACTCGGAACACATCAGTGATTAAACCAGGCAAAAACACTCTGTCCTAGTAGACCTTACATTCTAGTTGGGGAAGACAATAAATAGGCAAGATTAAAAAGCAAAATATAAACTATTTTAGATGATGCTAAATACTGAGAAAAAATAAAACTAGGGAGGAAAGTAGGAGGTGTTAAGAACAGGGTAAGGTTGCAATGTCAAATAGAGTGGGCAGAGGAAGGCCTCACTTAGAGATAGGAAAACAAGATCTGAAAGAAGAGAGGGAGTAGGTCATGTGCATTCATGAGGGAAATCGCTCCATTTAAGGGAAGACCAACTTAAAAAGCCTTGGGGTGGGAGCTTGTCAGGTCTATTTGATGAACAACAGCAAGGAGGTAAATTTCAAGTGTAGTGAGTGGAGAAAAGAGTAGGAGGAGATGAGAGCAGAGTGGTAAGATAGGGTCAGGTCACAACAGTCCTTGTAGACTACTGTGAGGACTTGATGTCTGAGTCCAAATGAGATGGGGGCGTTGCAAGGTAATAAACAGGGGAGAGACATGACACAGCTTACCTTTCAACAGGATTGCTCTGGCAGCAGGAGAAAAGTAGTCCAAGAGCGTGGGAGATAAGCATGGGAGTAGGGCGAATAGTCAAAGAGCTATTGCAGTAGGATAACATTTGGACCAGGCAGGGGACAGTGGAGTGGTGAGAAGTGGATAGATTCTGGGTACATTCTGAAAGGTAAAGCGGATAGAATTGCTAATGGATCAAATATGGGGCTGGAGAGAAATAGAGGTATTAAGGAAGATGACTAAGTTTTTGGCCTGACCATTTCTAGTTGCTAGTGGGTTTTTGTTTATGAATAAGAGTTGATTTGAATTGAATACTTTTTCTGCATCTACTCATGATCATATGGTCTTATTTAATTTCTTAATGTGGTGAATTACATTATTTAATTTTTATTATGCTAAATGAACTTTTTATTACTAAGGAGAGGACATCTTGACTACCTTTTTCCATGCTCTCTAATCCTCTTTATTTCTTCATGTTTACGTAAGTTACAATAATTTAAAGCCATATTTTTTCCTACTTAGCTTTGAAAATGTATTACCAACAACATATCTTCTGCCACATAGGCTTTCAGGAGCAAGTATGGGGGACTTAACTACCATTTAAAACATTGTTCCTACAAGTAAATGAGCTTTGAATTTTCCACAGCTGTTTTCCCAGTGAACTTTAGAAACTAAAGTATTCTGATAGTGGGAAAAATACATATTTCCAAATAGAGATTCTCAGGACCCTCAGTTTCCAGCACAATTTTCTAAAACCTCCATTTTCAGTAGAGTGCAAGTTAGGACACTTGGTCTCTGACTTGTTATGTGTGAATAATCATACAGTGATGTTTCTTTTTAAGGTATCCTCACCTGAGTCCCAAGAACAAGGAATCCTTTGATGTGGGCTGTAACCTCTTTGCCAAGTTTTCTGCATACATTAAGAATACACAAAAAGAAGCAAATAAGAGTAAGATACCTTTGTTTAAATTTCTATTTCTCCCACACATTTGCTGACTTCCACATTCTCACTCAGCTTAAATGGGATTTTCCTGAGTATGTAGTGTATGTTGGGGAATGCACTCTTCCTCTGATTTTTTCTTCTCTCCTTTGAAATTCCTTTGCATGAAATTTTATTAAATTTAGAACCCAAGATTCAATATAACAACTACTAACTTGGCTCAATTAGAACAATGACATGCTAGGAATTAACTAACTGTAGGACTGTATTTTTTAGCCCCCCAACTTTTCCTGTGTGCCTTTAAGGTTTCTTAAACTGTAGCATCTACTATCTATCTCCCACGAACATTCTCGAATGGGTTTACTATGTTCTGAGTCATGAGAGCTATTAGTCTCTGATTCCACTTTCTGACTCTTCTGTGTTTAGTAATAATATATACGACTTTTTCTTTTCTTTTGACTCTCCTCCCAATGCACCTCCTCAAGAACAGTCGAGAAGTATTTGATTAAACACCTGATTCTGTCTTATCAGTGGGTAGTTGAGAGTTCTAGTTAACTATTTAGATTTTGAAGGGCCAGTGTAAGCAATGTGTGTAGATAGAGATGTCTAAATGTGTGAAAAGCTTATGTAAAATGTATTTAGTAATGAAGACAAAACATTTATTAATAACCTTCTGACTTCTTTGCCTCAGATTTTGAAAAATCTCTGCTCAGAGAATTTAAACGTCTGGATGACTACTTAAACACCCCGCTTCTGGATGAAATTGATCCAGACAGTGCTGAGGAACTCACAGTTTCCAGAAGATTGTTCTTGGATGGGGATCAGCTGACACTGGCTGACTGCAGCTTGTTACCCAAACTGAACATTATTAAAGTAAGCCTTTGTAGGGCACACTGAATGCTTTGGGAGGGGGTTGGGAGTCGCCAGCATGAAACACAGTGACCATTTAGCGTGAGATTATTATATGAGGGCTTTGTCATCATCATTATACATAGTGTACATCTCCTTTGTCTCAGAGGGAAAAAATCCACAATGATCTCCTCTAGGATCCATAAAAATTTCTTGTTTCTTTCTTCCCAAATCAGAAGGTGCTTTCTACTGGCTTATCTATAAAACAAGGGAAAGAGGTGCCTGGGCAGCTCAGTCAGTTGAGCGTCTGACTCTTGATTTCTGCTCAGGTCAAGATCTCATGTTTCATGAGTTCAAGTTCTGCATGGGGCTCTGTGCTGACAGTGCAGAGCCTGCTTGGGATTCTCCCCCCACCCTCTGCCCCTCCCATGCCTCTCTATCTCAAAATAAATAAATAAATAAATAAATAAATAAATAAATAAATAAACTTAAAAAAAAACAAGGATGGGGCACCTGGGTGGCTCAGTCGGTTAAGCATCCAACTTCAGCTCAGATCGTGATCTCGCAGCTGGTGGGTTCAAGCCCTGCATCAGGTTCTGTGCTGACAGCTCAGAGCCTGGAGCCTGTTTCAGATTCTGTGTCTCCCTCTGTCTCTGCCCCTACCCCACTCGTGCTCTGTCTCTCTCTATCTCAAAAATAAATAAACTGTAAAAAAAAAAAAAAAGGGTGACATTACCCATTTAATAGAATTGTTGATAAAATCAAATAAATTAAAGCATGTAAAATGCTTAGAACAGTGTCCTAACAAGTGATAAATAATGTGAGCTACTAATAATTTCATGATGACTTAATCATTGATTTAATAAATTCTTATTGAACAGAACTTATTCTTTCTCGGGTCCTATGCCAACACACAGAATACATAAAGAAATGACATAGTTGGGACCCTAAGCAAACTTAGTCTAGTGGAGAAATATGTTTTCTTCTAATAATCACAGCATAAATATAAATGTGATTATACAAATATAGCTTTGTCAGCATTTGTAAACAAAACATTAAAATAGTGAGTGCAAGATTATTTTTTGTGCAGATAACACGTCCTTAATGATCTTGACTCTTGAAATATGTTTCTACACACTAAGCATGTCACTGATGCCTTTTATTACCAACATTTTTTCCTAAAACTCTAGGTTGCTGCCAAGAAATACCGTGACTTTGACATTCCAGCAGAATTCTCAGGAGTCTGGCGCTATCTTCACAATGCCTATGCCCGTGAAGAATTTACCCACACTTGTCCTGAAGACAAAGAAATTGAAAATACCTATGCAAGTGTGGCTAAACAGAAGAGTTAGGGCAGCTCTTTCAGTAGAAAAAGCCCTCTTTTCATTTGTCATATTATAAAGGTTTCTGGAAATAATAATATGGAAAATACTGTTTCCTCTATCTAACTCTCATGAAAAGAATGCTGTATTTTCTGTATCTGGTCAGTCCAAACTATCTTCCCATTGTGTATTTTAAAGTTCTTTATATTTTCACTTATTTTTCTTTATTCCTATAGTGTAAGCACTGCAATATTAAACAACATGGAAGGCATCAAGATCTTTTGCTATTAAACTGAATTCCTAGCATGCATTATGTGTAAGCTCAACAGATGGCTGAACTTACAAATGACATAAGTAGAGCCACAATCTTAAACTACTCCTTAGAAACACTTCCATCTAAATCATTAAAACAACCTTACATTTTTGTTAGTTTAATACATGACTGAGTTTATTTCTGATAAAAAATAATAAAATCAGAGAGTGAATGTATCAGAAAGGCAAATCCTAAAAGAATGATTTTAAAAATCAGCTCTAAATAGAGACCAAGACCAACTGGTATTAGAATGGCATTAAACATCTAGAAATATGACTGCTTCATAGTCAGAGATGGGACTATGACCTTTATGACCAGATTATAGTGTTAAATGAGCAAGCATTCATTAGATAAAACATAATAATAATTTTTAAAAGATTAGAAATAAATGTATGGTGAAGTTACAAAGTAAATCAGACCTTTTATTCAATAGAAATGGAAGAAAACTAAGAAATTTGACCAAAAGGTCTTGTTGCTGTCCACAAAAAGAAAAGGCAAGCTATGCTTAAAGAATAATCACAAATATTTGTACAGAATTTAAAATGTTCTATTGCTATATGTACTCAAATTTACATGTAAAATAAAATCACTAAAATCTGAAAACAAAACCTGAACTTAACTCGGTCCTTCAAAGAAGAAACTAAGTTCAGCCTCAAAAAAGGAAGACCATAGATCAATGGAACAGACCAGAAAATCCAGAAATAAACCCACAACTATATGGTCAATTAGTCTTCAACTAAGCAGCAAAGAATATCTGGTGGGAAAAAGGCAGTCTCTTTAACAAATGATGTTAGCAAAACTGGACAGAAACATGCAAAAATGGAAACTGGACCACTTTTTCACTATACAGAAAATGAATTCGAAATGGATTACAGACCTAAATGTGAGACCTGAAACCATAAACATCCTAGAAGAGAACACAGGCCATAGCAACTCTTTTCTAGATATCTCTCCTGAGGCAAGGGAAACAAAAGCAAAAATAAACTATTAGGACTTCGACAAAAGAAGTTTCTGCACAGTGAAGGAAACAATCAACAAAACTAAAAAGCAACTGATAGAATGGGAAAAGATATTTGCAAATGATAGATCCAATAAAGGGTGAGTATCCAAAATACATAAAGAACTTATAAAACTGAACACCCAAAAAACAAATAATCCAGTTAATAAATGAGCAGATGACATGAGTAGACATTTTTGCAAGGGAGACTTCTAGGTGGCCAACAGGCACATAAAAAGAGGCTCGACATCACTCATCATCAGGGAAATACAAATCAAAACCACAATGAGATATCACCTCGCACCTGTCAGAATGGCTAAAATTAAGAATGCAGGAAAAATAGATGTTGGCGAGGATGTGGAGAATGAGGAAGCCTCTTACACTGTTAGTGGGAATGTAAACTGGTGCGGCCACTTTGTAAAACAGTATGGAGAGTCCTCAAAAAAGCTAAAAATAGAACTACCCTAGGATCCAGCAATTACACTAGAAGGTATTTTACCCAAAGGATACAAAAATGCTAATTCAAAGGGATATGTGCACCCTATGTTTATAGCAGCATTATCAACAATAGCCAAATTATGGAAAGAGCCCAAACGTCCATCAACTAATGAATGGATAAAGAAGATGTGGTGTGTGTGTGTAATGGAATATTAGCCATAAAAAAGAATGAAATATTGCCAATTGCAACCACGTGGATGGAGCTATAGTATTATGCTAAGTGAAATAAGTGAAAGACAAATACCATATGATATCACTCACATGTGGAATTTAAGCAAAACAAATGAGCAAAGGAGGGGGGGGGAGAGAGACAGAGAAACCAAGAAACACTCTTACTATAGAGAACAAATTGATGGTTGCCAGAGGGCAGGTGGGTGGGGAGATGGGTGAAATATAAGTGATGGGGATTAAGGAGTGCACTTGTTGTGATGAGCCCTGGGTGATGCATGAAAGTGTTGAATCACTACATTGGACACCTGAAACTAATATAACACTCCATATTAACTAACTGGAATTAAAATTAAAACCTAAAAAAAGACTGCTATTTATGAGAAAGAAGGAGGTAAGTGTATTATATCCAGTGTCTGGGGATAGGTTTTTTTAAATATATAAGTTACAACCTAAGACCACCTCCAAGATCCGCTTTGTGATCAGCAAGGTGTGAGAGGGTCTTAAGCTATTCAGGTGAGGAAAATAATACGTTGAGATCTCAGCAAAGTAGGTGATGGTTGATCTGGTTTTCATGTTAGGAAACTTTTTAAAAAGACTAATTAGACTTCCAGGTTGGTTAAGACAATAGTGGCTACCTTGGTTTGTACCTCCCAATGTTTCCTCCAAAGCCAATACAGAATAACAAAAACAAATTCTAAATGGCACTAAGACCACATGGGAAGCATAACTTAAAGCAGAAAAATACCCAAACCCCAATATAACTAAGTTTAAAAGAAGAAAAAGAAATACCAAATCCCAGGAAGTACTCTCTCACACCATGCTGCACCACAAACTTTTATAGTGAGCAAGGACAGGCTGATAAAAACTGTAGGAAATAAGGGAGTTAGTCATGGGCTTAGGGTTAATCTGAAATCATTGAAATAAAGAATAAGTCTACCTCAAGTATAAAATTTTTAAATGTCCTAGTAGGCCAGAACACAGAGTACAAGGAAGCATCTTACAAGTGGGCATAATTTTAGGTAGCAATCTTCAAAAGGTATGGCTTCTAGGAAAGAAATACAAGGCATAAAAAGAAGTGAGTAGCAACTTTTGGTAAATCTATAGAGTTATTATCAAAAAAATCAGAAAACAAGATTCAACACACCTCAACTGATAAACATCTCATTACAGAAAACAACATGAAGCAGAAAAAAAAAAAAAACCCTGCAAGACAACATTCCAAACTGAATTAAATACATTTGGGGATATGAAAAAAATATCATCTGGATTCAGACTTTCAAAAAAAATCAAGGAAAAAATCAAAGAGAAAATTGATCAAACTAGAAAATAAATGTAAGAAAGACAAAATAATGTCAGATATGAAGATAAATTTAAAGGTTCCAAAGGAAAAACAGACTCAAGAAAATTTAATAAGGTGCATTGGAAAAGGCAGAAAAATAACTGAGAAAATGAAAATAAAGCAAAGAAGAAAGTAAAAAGGCTCAGAAAGAAATCAGTGAATTGAAGGAGAAGCAAAGAAGGAAAAGAAATTGTGTCACTAGAATTACTGGGGGAAAAAAAATCAATGGAACAATGTAACAAAGCTAATGTTTAAAAGATTTAAACCTATAATCCAAGTAAAATTTCCAAAGTGAAAGGCTTCAGTCTATACATTCAAAGGTCCCACTAGGTTCCTGGGAAAATAAACCAAAATTATTAACTTCGAGACATATCCTAGTAAAACTATTAGACATGGAAGATAAACTATATCCTCAAAGCCTCTAAGCAAAATGATGAAATAACTCATGAAGGCAAATTAATTAATCTGACATCATGATTTCCAAAAACAACACATAAGGCAAGGCAACAATGAGGCAGCATTTTCAAGAAATTCAATGAAAAAAGAAGTGTGAACCAAGGATTTCATATCCAGTGAAGGTAGTTCCAAATATCACAGTTATAGAAAAAGAAAAAAATTTAAACAAACCAGAACTTGAAAGATTCTATACCAGTGTGCCCACAAACAACTTTAAAAAGGTAGATGTACAGTAGTTATGCAAACATTACTGTTGAGGGAAGCTAGGTTATGGATAAAAGTATAATTATATAAAAATAGAAAGTTTCAAAAAATGTAGAAGTACAGCTTCTGGTCCCAGATGGTGACACAGGAACACCCTGAATTCACACCAAATGACACGTATTTGTAGAGCAGCCCCTCCTGAAAAACTGAGAGCTAACCGAACAAAAGACACAGAGACCACACAGAGAATGGCAAGAGAGGTGGGGTAGTTAAGGGAACCCCCACCGCTAATGCTGTGAACTGGAGTGGGGAGGGATAGTACTGAGGGACCAGGAGCATATTTTTCTGCCCTGGGAAACAGAAAAAGAAAACCCATGGTTTAAAAGGGCAACTAGAATATAAAGGGACCAGCCCTAGAACTCCACTAAATGGCAAAGGAGCTGGTGAAACTTTCCCTAGGTTGTAAGGGTTGGTGAGCTCCACAGTTTACATTCCCCTCCACCTTGAAAGCTCAGACCAGTGCACAGTCTGGGAACCCTAACCGGCCTACTGCCTCAGTGAGTCCATAGTCCCTAGTCCACACCAGCCCCAGCCACCCCACAAAGGCACACACCAGAACACCCTGGGTCACTACTCACTGAGCTCTGGCCATCTCACCAAGGCAACACAGGCACAAAGCACCCTGGAACACTCCAGGCCCACACCACTTTGGCTCCAGATGACTTGTTGAGGGCATTCCTGGTGCACAACACACTGGGACCTCCCAGCTCACACCCACTTCTACTCTAACCACCCCCCTGGTACCCCCTGCACAGAACACCCAGGGAACACCCAATTCATGCCCACCAGGGTGCCCCGTGTGCTGAGCACACCGGTACACCCTAGCTTGTACCCACTTCAACTCTGGCCACCCCACCATGGCAGCCCTAGTATCCCCATCACATGCCAGCCACAGCTCCATCCAGCTATCCAAAGTCACCAGGCACACACAGTCTACACAGGGGATGATCATACATAAGACCATTCCTTCCAATTTAGAAGTCGTTTTCCTGCCTAATTCATAAAAACACACACAGAAAGTCAGGCAAAATGAGGAGGCAGAGGACTATGCCCCAAGCGAAAGAACAAGACAAAACCTCAGAAAAAGAACTAAATGAAATGGCAGTAATTAAAATGCTCACCAGACTGGAGAGAGGAGTGGATGACTTCAATGAGAATATCAACAAAGAGCCAGAAAATATAATAAAGAACCAACCAGAGTTGAAGAATACAGTAACTGAAATGGAAAATTACACTAGAGGTAATCAACAGTAGGTTAGAGATGCAGAAGAATAGTTCAGCGATCTGGAAGACAGGGTAACAGCACCCAAGCTGAACAGCAAAAAGAAAAAAATAATTTTTAAAAGTGATAAGTTAAAGGATTTCTTAGACAACATCAAGTGAACAAACATTCACATTATAGGTGTCTAATCCTAACTAGTCTAAGCATGAGAAACATATCAAACAAATACCAAATGTGTTCTCTTCTAGGAGTTTTATAGTTTCAGGTCTTACATTTAGATCTTTAATCCATTTTGAGTTTATTTTTGTGTATGGTGTAAGAAAATGGTCCAGGTTCATTCTTTTGCATGTCGCTGTCTAGTTTCCACAGCACCATTTATTGAAGATACTACTGTGTTTCTCCCATTGTATATTCCTGTCTCCTTTGTTATAGATTAATTGACCATATTAGTGTGGATTTATTTCTGGCTCTCTATTCTGTTTTACCGATCTATGTATCTATATTTGTGCCAGTACCATACTTTTTTGATTACCACAGCTTTTAATATAACTTGAAATATGGGATTATAATACCTCCAGTTTTGTTCTTCTTTTTCAAGACCATTTTGGCCATTTAGAGTCTTTTTTGGATCTGTACAAATTTTAGGATTGTTTGTCCCAGTTCTGTGAAAAACGCTGCTGGTGTTTTGATAGGAAGTGCATTAAATCTGTAGATTTCTTTGGGTAGTAAGGAAATTTTAACAATATTCGTACTTTCAATTTATGTGCACAGGATATCTTTCCATTTGTGTCATCTTAAATTTCTTTCATCAATGCTCTATAGTTTTCAGAGTACAGGTCATTCACCTCCTTAGTTAAGTTTATTTCTAAGTATTTCACTAGTTTGGTGCAATTGTAAATGGGATTGTTTTCTTAGTTTCTTTTATGGCTACTTCATTATTGGTGTATAGAAATGCAACTGATTTCTGTATATAGATATTTTATCCTGTGACTTTACTGAATTCATTCATAAGTTCTAGTAGTATTTTGGTGGAGTCTTTAAGGTTTTCTATATATAGTATCATGTCATCTGCAAATAGTGAAGGTTTTACTTCTTCCTTACCAATTTGGATGCCTTTTCTTTCTTTTTGTTGTCTGATTGCTGTGGCTAGGACTTCACAAATATAATCCAGTTAGTCACTAAAAAAAAAAACAAAAAAACTAACAATAACAAACTCTAGGGTGGGGTGGGGACCAATACCCAGAGTCACAACAATATATTCTCTAAAATATCTAGTTTCCAATAAACAATAAAGAAATACAAATTATTTTTTAAAAGAACCAAAGGGAAATTCTGGAGTTGAAAACATTAACTGAAATAAAAAATTCACTAGAGGGGCTCAACCGTGGAAAAAAGAATTCAATTGGCAGGAAAGAAAATAGAGAAAAGGGTAAAAAATGTTGAAAGAAATAAAATAATGTCAGAAAACCAGAGACAAAGAGAAAACTCTTAAATGAAACAAGAAAAAAAGGACTATTTTACTTCTTTAACCATGATTTCCTTTAGGTCTGTGAACATATTTATAATGATTACTTTGAAGTCTTTTTCTGTTAAATTTGACATCAGCTTGTAGGCACGTTGGGTTGCCTGATATTTTTCTCTGTGTGAATCATACATTTTTGTTTCTTTGCATGTTTCATAATTTGTAGTGACTAGCCAAGTCATATTAATGAAGTCCTATCCTCCCCCTCCCCCCACACAGTGTTAAATGTGAACACACTGAAATATTTCTGACTGGGAATTGAAGGGGGAGGAACACGCAGCAATCTGGATTGGAGACTCCACCTTGCTGGTGGGAAAGGGAAAGGGAGAGAGTAGTCTTGGTTCAAATACTACAGACTCTTGCCTGTCTTATAATATTTTTGTAGATTTTATTGATAGGTGTTTCAGCCATTCTTAAAAACAGTATGGAGGTTCCCAAAAAAGTTAAAAATAGAATTATTCTACGATCCAGCAATTGCAGTACTAGGTACTTACCCAAAGAATACGGAATACTAATTCGAAGGGATATATGCACCCTGGTATTTATAGCAGCATTATCTACCCTAGCGATACTATGAAAACAGCCCAAGTTCCCTCAACTGATGAATGGATAAAGAAGGTGTGGTGTATATACCACATGATATATAATGGAATATTACTCAGCCATAAAAAAAGAATGAAATCTTGCCATTTGCAACAACATGTATGGAGCTAGAGAGTATAATGCTAAGTAAAGTAAGTCAGTCAGAGAAACACAAATGCCATATTATTTCACTCATATGTGGAATTTAAGAAACAATCAAATGAGCAAAGGGAAAAAAGAGAGAAAAAGGCAAACCAAGAAACAGACTCTTAACTATAGAGAAGAAACTGATGGTTACCAGGGGGGAGGTGGGTGGGGAATGGGTAAAATAGGTGATGGGGAGAGAGGAGAGGCCAAGATGGCAGAGCAGCATGGAACTAGTTTATTTCCTCTATTGTCCCTGAAGTGCAGCTAGATCAACACCAAACCATCTTGCACACCTAGAAAACTGATCTGAGGATTAATACAACAATCTGCACAACTTGAACCACATAAGTTGGCAGGTACATGGCACAGAGAGGTGAACTTTGGGAGAGAGAAGCCGTGGAAGGCAGGGAGATGTTTCTGCTTGTAGAGAGAGGACGGAGATGGGGGGAGAGTACGGGAAAAGCACTCCTCCCCCAAAAACAGCTGGAGAGAAAAAGAGTGGACTGAATAAAAAAGGGAGAAAGGAGAAAGGGACTGCAAAGGACTGAACAGAGAAAGGAGAAAGGAGAGGGTTTAAATTCCACTAAGACTCTATAAACAGGGGGAGCACAGAGTCTGAAATTCTCCAGCTCCATACCTGGCAGTGCTCTGGTAGGAAGGGCGAATCCCCAGGAGCAGAAAGTGAAGTCCGAGGGGTCCACAGGCCACACAAGGAGAGGCGGTTCCCTTGCTGGGAGGACATTCAGTAGAGGCTGTGCAGCCACCCACAGGCAAAGATCCCAGCAGACCCCAGAGAACAACCACATTCGCTGGTGCAGGAACAAGGACATCAAGAGTGAAGCCTGGTCCCAGAGGTGCGTTGTGATTTTCCGTAATCCCTGAAACGCTGCTGCTACACGATTGCGCGAACTTTTTCTGGGGTGGGCTGCCACCCAGCCACAGTCTCTGGGCATCGGCAGCAGCACGGTCCCATGAACATTCCTGAGTGTGGCCGGCACTCGGCCATTGCTCGGCAAGACCCACCCCCAGAGGGTCAGAACAGGTCAAAGCCGCAGTCCCTCAGGAGTGAGGGGTCGGGAAATACAGCCGCATCTGAGATAAAACTCAGGAGGGAGATGCCACCTGGCAGGCTGACGGCGTGGTCATGGACACTGTAGAAGCGGGGCGTGGACAGAAGCTGGAGACAAAGGAGAGGTGCTTGATTGGTGGTCGGGGAGAGCACAGAGTTTTGATACCAGAGACTGGGTAGCTGGGTGACGCCATTTTCACCCCTCCTGCGCCTGCGCATACACCCCTACATGCGCCATAACGACCCACCCCAGTAAGCAAGCAGCACCATCTAGTGGAGAATGGAGCTGTTACACTAAACCCCGCCCAACTGGGCAAACTGCTCTCTTGACAAACACAAGTCTCTCCGCCTGTTTAGGCGATGGACTATAAAGTTCTTCATAGTTTGACTTCAAGAGGAAACCGATGTAATTTCAACTGTATTTCATTCTGTTCACTGGTCCATCTATTCTATTTTTTTTCTTTTTCCCTTCTTATTCTTGAATACAGAAAGAGAAAAAATTTATTTTTATTTTCCCTTTTTACAAAAAAGATTTTTCAATTTTTCTCTACTATATTTTTAATTTTTGTAAATTTTTTATATTCCATTTTACTTTCATCGTTTCATTTCATTCTATTTTATTATACTCATCTTTCTAAATTTTTAAACATTTTCCTTTTTTCCTCTTTCTTTTCTTTTTTCCCCCATTTTTTCTCTATTCTATCAAGTTTCTTTCAAAAACCAGACCAAAACACACCTAGAAGAGAGCATCCTTTATTTGATTTTTTGTATTGTTTTTAATTTTCTAATTTTAATTTTTTTATTTTTCATTTTATTAATTATTTTTCTTTCTTCAAAGTGATGAAATGAAGGAATTCACCCCAAAAGAAAGAATCATAAGAAATGACAGCCAGGGACTTAATCAACACAGATACAAACAAGATGTCTGAACCAGAATTTAGAATCACGATAATAAAAATACTAGCTGGGAATCCTTTTCTGCATAAATAAAAGAAGTAAAATCTAGTTAGGACAAAATTAAAAATGGTGTAAATGAGCTGCAATCTCGAATGGATGCCAAGGTGGCAAGGATGAAGCAGAGCAACAAATCAGCGATATAGAGGACAAACTTATGGAGAATAATGAAGCAAATAAAAAGAGGGAAACAAAGGCAAAAGAGCATGACATAAGAATTACAGAACACAGTGGCTCATTAAAAAGGAATAACATCCGAATCACAGGGGTCCCAGAAAATGAAGAGAGAGAAAGAGGGGTAGAAGATTTATGTCAGCAAATCATAGCAGAAAACTTTCCTAATCTGGGGAAAGACACATATATTAAAATCCAAGAAGCACAGAGGACTCCCATTAGATCAACAAAAACTGACCATCAACAAGGCATACATAGGCAAATTCACAAAACAGTGAGGCAAAGAAAAAATCATGAAAGCAGCAAGGGAAAAATTCCTTAACCTACAAGGTAAGACAGATCAGGTTCACAGCAGACCTATCCACAGAAACTTGGCAGGCCAGAAAGGAGTGGCAGGATATATTCAATGTGCTGAATCAGAAAAAATATGCAGCCAAGAATTCTTTATCCAGCAAAGCTGTCATTCAAAATAGAAGGAGAGATAAAAAGTTTCCCAGACAAACAAAAACTAAAGGAATTGATGACCACTAAACCAGCCCTGCAAGAAATTTGAAGGGGGACACTCTGAGGGGAGAAAAGACAAAAAAAAAAAAATACCAAAAGCAACGAAGACTAGAAAGGACCAGAGAGCACCACCAGAAACTCCAACTTTATAGTCGAAATAATGACAATTAATTTATATCTTTCAGTACTTACTCTAAATGTCAATGGACTAAACACTCCAATCAAAAGACATAGGGTAACAGAATGGATAAGAAAACAAGTTCCACCTATATGCTGCTTACAAGAGACCCACTTTAGATCTAAAGACACCTTCAGATTGAAAGTAAGGGGATGGAGGACCATCTATCATGCTAATGGTCAACAAAAGAAAGCCAGAGTAGCCATACTGATATCAGACAATCTAGACTTTAAAATAAAGACTGTAACAAGAGATGAAGAAGGGCATTATATCATAATTAAGGGGTCTATCCATCAAGAATATCTAATATTTATTAGATACTATATATCTATATATGTATCTATATATATACATTATATATCTGTCAATAACATTTATTCTCCAGATGTGGAACATGCAAATATATAAATCAATTAATCACAATCATACAGAAACTCATTGATAATAATACCATAACAGTAGGGGACTTCAACACCCCACTTACAGCCATGGACAGATAATCTAAACAGAAAATCAACAAGGAAACAATGGTTTTGAATGACACACTGGACCGGATGGACTTAACAGATATATTCAGAACGTTTCATCCTAAAGCAGAAGAATACACATTCTTCTCCAGTGCACCTGGAACATTCTCCAGAATAGATCACATACTGAGACACAAATAAGCCATCAACAGGTACAAAAAGACTTAGATCATACCGTGCATATTTTCAGACCACAATGCTATGAACTTTGAAATCAACCACAAGAAAAAATTTGAAAAGGTAACAAATACTTGGAGTCTAAGAACATCCTACTAAAGAATAAATGGGTTAACCAAGAAGTTATAAAGGAAATTAAAAAGTACATGGAAGCCAATGAAAATGTTAAGACCACAGCCCAAAACCTCTGGGATGCAGCAAAGGCAGTCATAAGAGGGAAGTATGTAGCAATCCAGGCCTTCCCAAAGAAGGAAGAAAGGTCTCACATACACAACCTAACCTTACACCCCACAGAGCTTGAAAAAGAACAGCAAATAAAACCCAAAACAGCAGAAGACAGGAAATAATAAAGATTAGAGCAGAAATCAATGCTATCAAAACCAAAAAAAACAGTAGAACAGATCAATGAAACCAGAAGCTGGTTCTTTAAAAGAATTAACAAAATTGATAAACCGCTAGCCAGTTTGACCAAAAAGAAAAAGGAAAAGACCCAAATAAATAAAATCAAGAATGAAAGATGAGAGATCACAACCAACAGAGGAAAAAATACAAACAATAATAAGAGAATATTATGAGCAATTATATGCCAATAAAATGGACAATCAGGAAGAAATGGACAAATTCCTAAAAAATATAAACTACCAAAACAGAAATAAGAAGAAATAGAAAATTTGAACAGACTCATAACCAGTAAAGAAATTGAATTAGTAATCAAAAATCTCCAGTAAAGAAATTGAATTAGTAATCAAAAATCTCCCAAAAAACAATAGTCCAGGGCCAGATGGCTTTCCAGGGGAATTCTACCAAACATTTAAAGAGTTAACACCTATTCTTTTGAAGCTGTTCCAAAAAATAGAAATGGAAGGAAAACTTCCGAACTCATTCTATGAAGCCAGCCTTACCTTGATTCCAAAACCAAAGACTCCACTAAAGAGAACTACAGACCAATTTCCCCGACAGACATGGATGCAAAAATTCTCAAGAAGATACAAGCCAACCAGATCCAACAATACATTAAAAGAATTATTCACCACAACCAAGTGGGATTTATACCTGGGATGCAGGGCTGGTTCAATATCCACAAAACAATCTATGTGATATATCTCATCAATAAAAGAAAGGACAAGAACCACATGACCTCTCAATATTTGTGGAGAAAGGATTTGATAAATATAGAGCATCCTTTCTTGATAAAAAAAAAAAAACCTCAAGAAAGTAGGGATAGAAGGATCATACCTCAAGATCATAAAAGCCATATATGAAAGACCCAACGCTAATATCATCCTCAATGGGGAAAAACTGAGAGCCTTCTCCTTAAGGTCAGGAACACGACAGGGATGTCCACTCTTGCCACTGTTATTCAACATAGTATTGGAAGTCCTAGCCTCAACAGTCAGACAACACAAAGGAATAAAAGGCATCCAAATTGGCAAGGAGGGAATCAAACTTTCACTCTTCGCAGGCAACATGATACTCTATATGGAAAACTCAAAAGATTCCACCAAAAAACTGCTAGAACTGATCCATGAATTCAGCAAAGTCACAGGATATAAAAAATCAACGCACAGAAATCAGTTGCTTTTCTATACATCAATAATGAAGCAACAGAAAGAGAAATCAAAGAATGGATCCCATTTACGATTGCACCAAAAACCATAACATACCTAGGAAAAAATCTAACCAAAGAGGGAAAAATCTATACACTGAAAACTATAGAAAGTTTATGAAAGAAATTGAAGAAGACACAAAAAATGGAAAAATCTTCCATGCTCATGGACTGGAAGAACAAATATTGTTAAAATGTTGATACTACCTAAAGAAACCTACATATTCAATGCAATCCCTATCAAAATAACACCAGGATTCTTCACAGAGCTAGAACAAACAATTCTAAAATTTGTATAGAACCAGAAAAGACCCTGAATAACCAAAGCAATACTGAAAAAGAAAACCAAAGCTGGAGGTATCACAATCCCAGACATCAAGCTGTATTACAAAGCTGTCATCAGCAAGACATTATGGTACTGGCACAAAAACAGACACTCATATCAATGGAACAGAATACAGAACCCAGAAATGGACCCTCAAACATATGGCCAACTAATCTTTAACAAAGCAGGAAAGAATATCCAATGGAATAAAGACAGTCTCTTCAGCAAGTGGTGCTGGGAAAACTGGACAGTGACATGCAGAAAAACGAACCTGGACCACTTTCTTACATCATACACAAAAATAAACTCAAAATGGATGAAAGACCTAAACATAAGACAGGAAGCCATCAAAATCCTAGAGGAGAAAGCAGGCAAAACCCTCTTTGACCTTGGCTGCAGCAACTTCTTACTCGACACATCTCTGGAGGCAAGGGAAACAAAGGCAAACATGAACTGTTGGGACCTCATCAAAATAAAAAGCTTCAGCACAGCAAAGGAAACAGTCAGCAACACTAAAAGGCAACTGATGGAATGGGAGAAGACATTTGCAAATGATATATCAGATAAAGAGTTAGTCTCCAAAATCTATAAAGAACTTATCAAACTCAACACCCAAAAAACAAACAATCCAGTGAAGAAATGTGCAAAAGACACAAATAGACACTTCTCCAAAGAAGACATCCACATGGCTAACAGATGCATGAAAAAAATGTTCAACATCACTCATCGTCAGGGAAATATAAATTAAAGTCACAATGAGAAAGCACCTCACACCAGATAGAATGTCTAAAATTAACAACTCAGGCAACAACAGATGTTGGTGAGGATGTGGAGAAAGAGAATCTCTTTTGCACTGCTGGTGGGAAAACAGTATGGAGGCTCTTCAAAAACTTTAAAAAAAGGACTACCCTATGACCCAGCAATTGCACTACTAGGTATTTATCCCAGGATGTGCTGTTTCAAAAGGGCACATGCACCCCAATGTTTATAGCAGTGCTATGGACAATAGCCAAAGTATGGAAAGAGCCCAAATGACCACTGACAGATGAATGGATAAAGAAGAAGTGGTGTGTGTAAATAAATATATATATATATATATATATTATAGATAGATACACACACAATGGAGTATTACTCGGCATTCAAAAAGAATGAAATCTTGCCATTTGCAACTACGTGGATGGAACTAGAGAGTTTTATGCTAAGCGAAATCTGTCAGTCAGAGAAAGACAAATATCATATGACTTCACTCATATGAGGACTTTAAAATACAAAACAGATGAACATAATGGAATGGAATCAAAAATAGTATAATAACAAGCCTTTAAAAGAAAGTCTTAAATACAGAGAATAAACTGAAGGTTGCTGGAGGGGTTGTAGGTGGGGGGATGGGCTAAATGGATAATGGGCATTGGGGAAGATACGTGTTGGGATGAGCACTGGGTGTTAAACATAGGGGATGAATCACTGGAATCTACTCCTGAAATTATTATTGCACTATATGCTAAGTACCTTGGATGTAAATTTAAAAATAAATAAATAAATAAATAGATAGATAAATAAATAAATAAATAGATGAATAAATAAAATAGGTATGGGGATTGAGGCGTGCGCTTGTGATGAGCACCAGGTGTTGCAAGGAAGTGTTGCATCACTAAGTTGTACACCTGAAACTAATATAACACTGTATGTTAAGTATACTTCATGTTTTAAAAATGTTAATTTAAAGCAAAAAAAAAATAAATGAGGAATAGAGGAATAAAACACCCTATAGGATATATAGAAAAGTAAAACATAAAATGGCATGTGTAAATCCGAGCATACCAATGATTACAATAACAAAACCTAATAAAAAAGCAAAGATTGTGAGACTGAATTTTTAAAAGTGAGACAACTATATATATACAGTAGAAATGCTTAAGAGGGCACTTATTATGATGAGCACTGAGAGTCGAGTGTAAGTGATGAATCACTGAATTCTACTCCTGACACCAATATTGCACTGTTGTTAACTAACTAAAATTTAAATTTAAAAAATGTTTAATATTCACAATACAAACTGATTGAAAGTAAATATATATATTATATATATAATATATATGTTCTGACCACATGGAATACAATTATATATATATGTGTGTGTATATATATATATATATATATATATAGCAAAAGATCATGCAAACAGCAACTACAAAAAAAGCTGAAGTGTTTATATTAGTATCACACAAAATAGACTTCCAAACATTTAAGCATCCAACAACCGAGCTCCAAAATACATGGGGTAAAACCGATGGAATTAAAGTGAAAATATTTCCACAATAATAGTGAACACTTTACACCCTACTTCCACTAATGGATAGGACAACTGTATAGAAGATCAACAAGAAAATTAAAGTCTTGGACAACACTAAAAACCAACTAGACCTAAGACGCATATACAGAACACTACACCCACAAACAGAATACACATATTTCTTAAGTGCACATGGAGCATTCTCCAGAATAAACCCGTATGGTATGCCATAAAATGACCTCAAGAAATCTGAAAGGATACAAACCATACAAAGTATGTTCTGACCACATGGAATACAATTAAAAATCATAGCAAGAAAAAATGTGGGAAACTCACAAATATATAGAAAGTAAACAAAACACTCCTATGGGGTGTCTGGGTGTCTCAGTCAGTTAAGCGTCAGACTCTTGCTTGATTTTGGCTCAGGTCATTACCATGATTCCTGAATTCAAGCCCCAGGTCGGGCTGTGGGCTGACAGTGCGGAGCCTGCTTGGGATTCTCTCTCTCTGTCTCTCTCTCTCAAAATAAAAAACTTAAAAAAATAGTTTTAAACAAAGCACTGCTAAATAACAGATGGCTCAAAAAAGAAATCAAAATATCTTTCATAAGCTTTCTATAGTTTTCACCGTACAGGTCTTTTACGTCTTTGGTTAGGTTTATTCCTAGGTATTTAATGGGTTTTCGTGCAATTGTGAATGGGATCAGTTTCTTGATTTCTCTTTCTGTTGCTTCATTGTTGGTGTATAAAAATGCAACCGATTTCTGTACGTTGATCTTGTACCCTGCGACTTTGCTGAATTCCTGGATCAGTTCTAGTAGGCTTCTGGTGGAGTCGGTCGGGTTTTCCATGTAGAGTATCATGTCATCTGCGAAAAGTGAAAGTTTGACTTCCTAGAAATCAGAATATACTTTTATGATGTCTCATTTTTTAATTTTTTTAATGTTTATTTGTGACAGAGAGAGACAGAGACAGAGTATGAGCAGGGGAGGGGCAGACAGAGAGACAGAGAGACACAGAATCTGAAGCAGGCTCCAGGCTCTGAGCTGTCAGCCCAGAGCCCGACCCAGGATTCGAATGCATGAACTGCGAGATCATGACCTGAGCTGAAGTCAGATGCTTAACTGACTGAGCCACCCAGGTGCCCCAATCAATCAGAATATACTTTTAGATAAATGAGGACAAAGACACAGGATACCAAAACTTATAAGATCCAGATAAATCAGTTCTCATACGGAAATTTGTAGCTGTAAATGCGTATGTTAAGAAAAAAGGAAAATTCATACCGATAACCTAACCTTATACATTAAGAAACTGGAGAAAAGACAAGCGAACTACAAGTAAATTAAGGAGAATGAAGAAAATAATAAAGATTATAGCAGAGATAAAAGAAATGGAAAGTAAATTTAAATTAAAAATAGATTCAACAAAAGGGAACATTGGTTCTTTGAAAAGATGAACAAAATTGACAAGCCTATATCTAGATTGAGCAAGGAAAAAAGAGAGAAGACTCAAATTACTAGAATCAGAGATGAAAGAGGGGACATTACAAATGACCTTACAAAATTTTAAAGGATTATAAAGGAATACTATGAACAAGCGTATGCCAACAAATTGGATAACTTAGATGAAATGGAAAAATTCCTACCAAGATACAAACTAGTGAAGCTGACTCAAGAGGAAACAGTGGCTAGCGTAGAGGGCCACTGGGGATGAGGTACCCATGGGGGCTTCAGACTCCTGCCTCTGGCCTTTTAACACCAGTGGCCAGCTGGTAGACCAACCACCCTCATGGCTCTGCGGGGATAAGGGATCGTCATTTCCTTTTAGAACTTGGGTAGGGAGGTGGGGAGAGCGCGAGCATCTGAGCACACTGGGCAGGGCGGGTACATCTGCTCACTCCTTCCCCACCGGTGGGCTCTGTGATGTAACCTGAGAGGGGGTGGGGTGGGGCATAGGGCACTTGCCAGCTGGTGTTGAGAAGGAGTTGTAGGGGAAGGATGTATGTGGGGAGGGGGGGGGACTTTCCAGAGCTGCGCTGCCACAAGCCACAAGCGACATAGCTGGTACAAGTTGCGACGTGCTATAGGTGCAGAATACACACCAGATTTCCAAGGCTTAGTACAAAATTATATAAAACATTTCATTCATAATTATTTATATTGATTATAAATTGAGTCACTGGTTATAAAATTGATTATAGATTTGGATATATTTGGTCAAACAAAATACATTAAAATTTTTTAAAAGAGGAAGAAAAAGACAATCTGAGTAGACTTATAACAAGAGACTGAATTAGTAATCAACATACTACCCACAAAGAAAAGCACAGGCCCAGATGGCTTGAATTTTAGCAAACATTTAGAGAATTAAAACCAATTCTTCACAAACTATTCCAAATGACAGAAGAGGAAGGGACACTTCCAAACTCATGTTATGAGGCCAATATTATCCTGATGCTAAAACCAGAGGAGGACATCACAATAAAAGAAAACTATAGACCAATAAATACTATGAACTTGGATGAAGAAATTCTCAACAAAATACTAGCAAATCAAATCTAAAAACATATTTAAAAAATTATACACCATGATCACGTAGGATTTATACCAGGAATGCATGTTTAACTCAACATCCAAAATTTTAAAAAGTTTTTTAACATTTATATATTTTGGAGAGAGAGACAGAGAGAGAGAGCACAAGCAGGAGAGGGGAAGAGAGAGAGGGAGACACAGAATCTGAAGCAGGCTCCAGGCTCTGAGCTGTCAGTCAGCTTGAATTCACCAACGGAACCCTGAGATCATGACCTGAGCTGAAGTCGGACGCTTAACCGACTGAGCCACCCAGGCGCCCCTACAGCACATTTTGAGTAAGTCAGCGCAAAGGCTCAGTGGGCCAACCGGTGGGGCACCAGCTAATGTGTTCCCCAACTAGGGCTTCGCCTCTGCGCAGCCAGAACCAGATGATGGCAGTATTGTCCTCTTCACAGATGCAGCACTATTTGCTTGTTGGTGATAGATGGGACTAAAGTAGGGTCTTCTTTGGTGCCTGAAGCTGCCTGGGGGCTAGCATATTGTATGGGTCCCTTCTGTGCAGCCATCATGACCTCCCTCTCCAGCCCGGTCACCTGCTCGTCTCAGTAGGAACACCACCTCCAGATGCCATGGAGCACACCAGGGTGACTCCATTGGGACTGTGGGCCCTGAGGGCCTGTGTAGCCAGTGCTCCTCCAACTCCACGAAGTAATATTGAAGCCATCATGCCCACTACAGACAGCCTCTGTTGTATTTTTATACACTTTCAATGAAACAATCTGGAAATGAAATTAAGAGAACAATTTCATTCACAGTAGCATCGAAAAGAATAAAATACCTAGGCATAACTTAACCAAAGAAGTGTTAAGACTTGTAAACTGAAAACTGAAAAAAAAATTGTTAAAATAAACTTTAAAAGACCTAAATATGTGGAAAGATATTCTATGTTCAAGTATTAGGAGATTTAATTTAACTTAATTTTGTTAAGATGAAATCGATCTATAAATCAATATCACAATCAATATCCCAGCTGCCTTATTTGCAGAAATTGACAAGCTGTTCTTAAAATTCATAAGGAATTAAAAGAGGCCCCAAATAACCAAAACAATCTTGGAAAAGAACACAGGAGGAGGACTCACACTTCCTGATTTCAAAACTTACTACAAAGCTACAACAATCAAGACAATGTGTTACTGGCATAATACTAGACATGTTATAAACCAATGAAATAAAATCAAGAGTCCAGGAATAAACCCATAGTCTATGGTCAATTGGTTTTCCACAACAGTGCCAACATCATTCAATGGGGAAAGAATAATCTCTCCCCAACAAAAGGTGCTTGGACAACTAGCTATCCATATGCAAAAGAATGAAGTTGGACCCCTAGCTCACAGCATATATAAAAAAATCAACTCAAAATAGAGCATAGACCTAAATGTGTGAGTTAAAATCTTAGAAGAAAGCATAGGAGTGAATCTTCATGACCTTGGATTTGGCAAAGTACTCTTAGATATGACCCCAGAAGCATAAGCAACAAAAGAGGAAAAAAATTCTATTTCACCAAAACTTAAAACTTTGTGCTTCAAAGGAATACCCTCAAGAAAGTGCAAAGTGCAAAAAGGGTACACAGAATGCGAGAAATATTTACAAATCATGTATCTGACAAAGGGCTTGTACCTCGAATATATAAAGAACCCTTACAGCTCAATAATAAAAAGACAAATAATCCAGTTTAAAAATGGGAAAAAGATGGGGCACCTGGGTGGCTCAGTCGGTTAAGTGTCCGACTCCTCATTTTGGCTCAGGTCATGATCTCACAGTTTGTGAGATCCAGCCCCATGCTTGGGATTCTGTCTCTTCCTCTCTCTCTCTCTCTTTGTCCCTCCCCTGCTAGTACTCTCTCTCTCTCTCAAAATAAATAAACTTTAAAAAAATTTAAAAAATAAAAATAAAAATGGGAAAAGGATCTGAATATATGTTTCTTCAAGGAAGATATACAAATGGCCAATAGGAATGCAAAAACATGCACATTGTCATATTAGTCCTCAGGGAAATACAAATCAAAATCACAATAAGCTACCACTTCACACCCACTAGGATGTCTAGAATCAAAAGTCAGAAAATAAGTGTTGGAAAGATATGGAGAAATGAAAACCCTCATGCATTGCAGCCACTATGGAAAACAGTCTGGCATTTCCTTGAAGGATTCAACATTCAGTCGCCATTGAACTCAGGAATTCCACTCCCAGGTTTAAACCCAAAAGAGCTCAAAGCATGTGTTCAAACAAACATTTGTACACAAATATGTTCATAGCAGCATTATTTATAATAGCCAAAATGTGTAAACAGCCCAAATGTCTATCAATAGATAAATAAACAAAATGTGGTATATCCACATGGTGGAATAGTAGTGATACAAATGAATGTGGATGAACCTCTAAAACATGTTAAGTGAAAGAAGCCAGTTATAAACGTCTACATATGCTATAATTTCATTTATATGAAATGCCCAGAATAAGGAAATCTGTAGAGAGAGAAAGTAGATTAGTGGTTGCCAGGGGCCAGGAGGGAAGGATGATAGAGGGATGATTTGTTTTTGAGGTGATGAAAATATTTTATTTGGTTTTTTTTAATTTTAATGCTTACTTATTTATTTTGAGAGAGAGAGAGTGTGTGTGCGCAAGTGGGGGAGGGCCAGAGAGAGGGAGAGAGCGAGAATCCCAAGAAGCCTCCATGGGAAGCCGGATCCCACCACCATGAGATCATGACGTCAGCTGAAATCAAGAGTTGGCTGCTTAACCAACTGCGCCACCCAGGCATCTCGTGATAAAAATATTTTTTAATGTTTATTTATCTTTGAGAGAGACAGGGAGAGAGAGAGAGAGAGAGAGAGAGAGAGAGAGAGAGAGAGTACAAGCAGGGGAGGGGCAGAGAGAGAAGGAGACACAGAATCTGAAGCAGGCTCCCGGCTCCAAACGATCAGCACAGAGCACGACACAGGACTCCAATGCTGAAATCACGAGATCATGACCTGAGCCGAAGTTGGATACTTAACCAATTGAGCCACCCGAGGTGCCCCTGAAAATATTTTAAAATTGTGGTGATGGCTGTACAAGTTTGTGACTAGACTAAAAAGCATTGGATTGTACACTTCAAATGAGCGAATTGTATGGTATGTGAATTATATATCAAAAAAGCTGTTTTTCATTCAGTAAGGCAATGATAAGGGATTACATTTTTTTGAAAAGAACAAAGGATTTAAAGAGGCAATTCCCAGAAGAGGAAATGCAAATGGTCGATGCACAAGAAATGGTATTGACCTCATTAGTAGTCGGGGAAATGTAAAATAAAACAATGATCACCTTTTTATTTAACTACATCGGACTGGCAAGAATTCAGAAAGAATATAACACGATGCTTGCAAAAAGGCGAAGAAATGGTCTTTTCACACATTGCTAAGTAGAATTTAAATTAGTAAATGCTTTTGCAAAGTATACTGTCCATATCCATTACGTTTAAAGTACTCATACTCTTCGCCTTCGTCTTCCCCTTTGAAAAACTCTATGTCATAGAAATAACTGATGTGAGACTAAGAATCATTATTGCAGCATTGTCATGGCTAAAGGAAAATGAGCTGGTAGTAACTTCTAAGATTCTTTATTAATTGCAAAGAGCAAATGTCAGGGTAATGGTCCAAGTTGATCCAATTTGTGTAAAACCAAACAGCAAAAAAATTTTATGTGCTTATATGTTTGCATGGGACTACACATGGAAGAATATATCCCAAGCTGTTAATATCTTGGGGAAGGAGCAGGGGTCAGATAATGATGGGCATACCTTTTGTGTACATCCTTGATTGTTTTGTTAGTTTTAATGAAAAGGTATTACTTTTGCTTTTTGACGATCGAGAGAAAAATTAATTAAGAGGAGGTGGGTGGAGGAATTAGAAAGGAAAGGAAGGAGCTGTTTTCGCGGCTCTTTCTGCGTGCGCTCCTTTTACAGATAGTGCGGCAGCCCCGGGCGTCGCGTCTACGCGCGGGATTACAGTAACTCGGTTGTCAGTGATGAGTCAGAGTGCGTGGTGCTGATGCTGCTGCCATTTCATCACCTCTGCGAGCGCAGCATCCATTCCTGCGCTCTCCCTGCGCCTGGGCCTACCTCGCCTTGGGCTCCCAGGCCAGCGATGTGCTCGTGGCCGATCTAGATCCGGACCGAGCGACGCTCTCCGAGGCCTCGGCTGGGCGCCCCTCTCGCCGCCCACGGCCGGCCCCGGCCAAGGAGACCTGCTGATCTCCGGCCATGGAGGCCATCTGGCTATACCAGTTCCGGCTCATTGTCATCGGGGATTCCACGGTGGGCAAGTCCTGTCTGATTCGGCGCTTCACCGAGGGCCGCTTTGCCCAGGTTTCGGACCCCACTGTGGGGGTGGATTTTTTCTCCCGTCTGGTGGAGATCGAGCCAGGAAAACGCATCAAGCTCCAGATCTGGGATACCGCGGGTCAAGAGAGGTTCAGGTGGGAGCGCAGCCGGGGCCGCGAGCAGTGGGAGGGTCTTCGGGGCTTGCACAACCCCTGGGGAAAGAGGACTTCCTGGTCCTGGTCGCGGCCCCTTAGGGACGATACCGAGCATCTGGGGATTTGTGCTCAAGCGCACCTTCAGCTATCTGGGAGTTCAGTGCAGGGAAAGAAGCACCCTGGCAGGGAAGGCCGGTCAGTGATACGTATTGCTTGCACCACAGTTCCACCGATGTGCCCCTTGGTGGCTAACAAACTAGCTGGAATTGATCACCGTCATTTATCCATCTCAGTCGTTATGCTACACACTTTCAAAAATGTTCCCAGGTCAACCTAAACTGACGGACATAGATAGGTGGTATATAGAGACAGCCACATATAGACCAAGATACAGATACAGAGATATAGAAAAACACATAATTACATGAAATCGATACTGATTATTGATTCCTTCTTGCCACCAGCACACATTCGGTGATCATCCACTGCATGCCAGACGCTGGGCTTGTTTCTGGGGAAACAGCCCAAGGAAACACACAAGAGGATGCCTTGTAAACAAAACAGACACAGGCCCTTCCCTCTTGGAACTTCTGTGCTGGCAGAGTGGGAGGAAATACATAATCAGCAATTATACGAGAGTGTCCTGTTCATATTTGTATGCTCACTCCCCACTATAACGCTTTGCATATAATGAGTGATCAATGAACAAGTGTAATTTTCTCTTACAACCCTTTGTTTTCCTTTGTAGTATGTATCATCTGTAATTATATGTGTGAACACAGAGAAGGCTACCTGGAGAAGATGAGGCCGTGATGAGTAGAACTAGCCCAGCAGAGACAGGAAAAGCCCAGGGACAGAAAACAGCCTGTATAAAGACGAGTGAGAGAGAGCAGTGTATACAGAAAACTTTGAGAGAACAATTTGAGCTAAAGTCACAGAAAGCAGCAGGCACTGGACCAAAAGCACTCAATAGTGTTTATTCATTTTCAAATATGTTTGTAATTATTTGTTCATTTATCTATTGAACACTAATTGAGCACAGAAAATACTGGTGAGGTAGTTCAAGAAGAGTAGAGAGAAGAGTTCACTACAAACTTAAGTTGCCTCCACCCCCCACCCAACTTCCACAAACAACACAGTGCCAAATGTCCTCGTACAGGTTCACTTTCAATTTGTTATTTCATTTCTCATATTATAAATGAAGAAAGGTGTCTTTTATATGTTTATTGAAATCTCTGTATGAACAGCATTTTCATATCCACTGCTTATTATTTATTGGGTGATATTGATTTGTAAGAGTTCTTTATAGATTATTAATCCTTTTCTGTCATGTACGTTGTAAAATATTTTCCTAGTTTGTCATTTGTCTTTTAACTTTAAGAAAAAAATTTTGATGTATGGAAGGTTTTAATTTTTATGTAGCCTCATGTTGTGTTTGGAAAGAGCTTTGTTACTTTCTAAATACTCCCAGACCATTAATATAAATCATGTCTTTTAGCATCTGGACAGGGATCTACAGCTTGCTCATTGATTTCCTAAACCAAGTTGTTCACAAACGAAAACCTTGTTCACGTTGAATTTTCCGATTACACCTACCATTCTCCATGAGTCTTTAAACATAAGGGAATCAGAAATGCTTTCTGTCTCCAAGGCTCATTTGCTTGGTTGAACTCATTCGTAACATTTGTCCTTATCATCATCTAGTTTGGACTTTAATTCCCTGGACGACGTTTGTTCTCTTATCACTGAGCCATTTGTCCTAAGCTGTAAGCTGTTGAGTCACTCATTGTTTATCTTTTTTTTTTTTTAATCCAAGGAGACAGAAAACCTAAAAATAGACATAGATCAAAAAGCACAGCAGTCTCAATAAAGTGACTGTAGAGGCAAAAATAGTTCGACACCCTCTAATAAGCTATAAAATGCTCTAAGCAAAGTATCATAACCATATTTCAATTCAAGAAGTTAAAATATAGGCAGTTTCTTCTGTTTAAGAAGCACAGCATATGTATAATAGGTTTTAGAAATATTCTAATTACATTGCTTTAAATAAATTATGTCACTTTAAGGGGAAATTTTGGCTCTTTAGGCACTTTTTCACAGTGGTAGCTCCTGAATCAGCCTCTCGGAAGTGTGTCAGGACCTTTGCAGACCATTCATCTTTTTCCCATTCCCACATGGCCTAGAAAATAAAAAACAAAATGTGTTTCTCCTCACAGAAGCGATGGAGGACCCCTCTTAGAGTAAAATAATAGTAATAATAATAGATACACATGGCAGTGAGAAGTGGGAAAAATGGAACCTATTGTAATATACCTCTGTTGACTATCATGAGTTAATTTTTAATCTTTTCAAGTCCTATTTCAACTACTACGATTCGTAATGAGCTCTCCAGGTCAGAGAACACTTTAGCATTCATTATTTCAGTTTGCTTCATAATAACCTGTGGCTTAGGTATCCCATTTTGCCAGGGTGGGAGAGTGAGCTGTGGTTCTACCTGAATTGAGGGAAAATGCCTGTAAGGCCATAAGCATTCATTTCTAGAAGACACCATCTCAAAGTTTTGCCCAATTGAAAATTCATGTATTATTATTACAGAATGACATCTGCATTCCATTCTTTAAAAAAAAAAAAAAAAAGAAAGAAAATCACTTTCACTAAAGGACTATGTCCGTAACCAGACATGCTAGAATGCACGATCTGAGTTCACTGAAGGACAGGGGTTTGGACGTGGCCTTTATTCTTTACTTTTTTTTCTTGTGTTTTAGATCCATCACTCGCGCCTACTACAGGAACTCAGTAGGTGGCCTTCTCTTATTTGACATTACCAACCGCAGGTCCTTCCAGAATGTCCATGAGTGGCTAGAAGAAACCAAAGTACACGTTCAGCCCTACCAAATTGTATTTGTTCTGGTGGGTCACAAGTGTGACCTGGATACCCAGAGGCAAGTGACTCGCCACGAGGCAGAGAAACTGGCTGCTGCGTACGGCATGAAGTACATTGAAACATCAGCCCGAGATGCCATTAACGTGGAGAAAGCCTTCACAGACCTGACAAGAGACATCTATGAGCTGGTTAAAAGGGGGGATATTACAATCCAGGAGGGATGGGAAGGGGTGAAGAGTGGATTTGTACCGAACGTGGTTCACTCTTCGGAAGAGGTTGTCAAGTCAGAGAGGAGATGCCTGTGCTAGTCAGCCCGTTTCTTTCCCAAACATGCTCTCCCACCTGAACTTAAAAGCGATCAAAATGAAGAGAATCTTGGGTGACCGAAGATAACTCAACCTCCATTTTACGTACAAGTGAGCCTCCTTCTCCAGGGGTCTCAGACAGGCTGTTGGGGGGGGGGTAGATGTGGGAGCCTGGGTGCTGGGACTGAGGGACTCATTCCGGGCACTGTTTGTGGCCCATTGTGAGCAGTGGTTGCTCCACGTGCCCTCTGTGGACCACATGTCAAAGGGCTGAGGTCTGGGGAGCTGGGCCCCAGAAAAATACACCCACAGACAGGACAGCTATTTCTTGGTGTTTCAGCTCATTCATAGATCACAAACATAAATGTGTAAAGGGGGGGAAAGTACCACATTGGAAACAATAAGCAAAACTAAAGAAGACTATGAGATCAACTTAATCAGTGAGAATATCCTACACTGAATGGGGGGGGGGGTGGTTGGTGAAAAGGTACCAATTCACTTCCAAACAGCTCGTCTGTAAAAGGTGGGGCACGGACCAGCTATTTACTAAGACCCTTTTGAGGCCTGTTCTAGTAAAAAGGCTGTGTATATGAAAAGGGAGGCCATTATACATAGTTGTTTTTTATCACATTCCAGAAAATGCACACCCTTGTGATGGAATAACCAAGTGTGTGAAAGAAATTGTGCCATGCAGATTACCATCTAAGTAGAAGAAAGGGACCCTGCAACCCATGCCATCCCCTCTGCCCCCCCCGCCCCGGGGTTTCCCTGCAGGGGCGGCCGGGGCCTAAAAGTGCACAAGCTGCCTGTCCCTTTAGGTTGGTGGCAGCAACAGTTCAGGGACTGGCTCTGCCAAGAGCCCTAAGGCAACATTTGCTCAGCAAGTGGCCGCAGCCCTCATCCTCACCCTCGCCCTCACAAACACTTCACCGTCCCTTGAATTAACAGCTGGCCTCTACAGTTTTCTTCCCCATTTTACAGAAGGGTAAACTAAGAAGCAGGAGCCTCCTCACTTGGTCAATCAAGGTGGAGGTCTCCTGACTCCTAGTTCCTGTTCCATCGCACCATCTTGTCCCTGCTGTCAGATGAATGAACTGTGATTAAGTTGTTTACTTTGGAAGAGATATGACTGTAAATAAATGTTCTCTACATGCTAGGGTGTTTCCTTATTGCTTACGACTCAGCTATCATCCTGAGGGAACCCGGGGATGAAACGAAGGTAAAGCCGATTCAGGTATTACTGACAAGTGGGCTTTAAACGAGTGAGTAATTGCACAACTAAAAACCATTAAAACTGTGTGGGCTACGAGTGTTCTTATGACTGAGACACAGTGGACATGTTAGCAAAAGGAACCAAATGCAGCAATGGGGAGTGGGATGGGGGTAAACACTCACCTCACAATGACCTTGGCCACCTGTTTGCCATATACTACACTGGGTTCTTGTCTACTCTAGAGAGTCAGCTCCTAATACTCAGGTGAACAGATGTCTAACTGCATCAGAAAAGTGAAATGGTTGGCTTAAGTTTCCATTACCTTCTTGAGGAGAGGTCATGCTTTAAACTATTTTTCAGATTGTAGCCAGCTGAGCTAGGCAAAAGCCATACTTTTCACAGTAAGAAAACAATCCTGAATAGTCAGGTTTCTCATATCCATCGTGACAGGAAAGCCTGACAATGGTAAATTGCTTTGAGACGTACTACTGAACTTCAGTGTGAATGTGACTGAATCCGAAAGTTCGGGAATTTGCTTCGGCCACAAAGAAGAAGCCAAATAACGAGAATTATGGAAACAAACACCTTGGACCAACCTGCGGCATCAACTACACGTGAATCACTCATCCTCTTCTACATTCATTTCACATGACCTGGCCTGGGTGGAGTGATTAAGTTGCCAGCTTTGTGGTTTTCGAAGGCAAATAAAAGACGGTGAACAGGATTAACACAAAGTTTCATCAACTATTATGTTTAATTATATGAAGAAGATTCTGAAAGCAGGATTATCCAGTGGATAAATGAGTTTTTTCAGCGGATTCTGTCAGTTCAAACAACAAGGATAGAAACAAAACTTCATGGTTTTCTTGTCTAAAAGACATTCTATGTATACTTTTTCCATTCCTGGCATTTTGAAAGGCAGGTTTAAACATACTCAGCATAGGATCCAGCAAAGGTGGCTGAGCTCAACTGCTTAAACAAGTGGTAGAAACGTCAAACATCATTTTAGTAGAATTCAGTGCTGTTGTCAGTGCAATAAGTGGGTTCTAGAAACTGAGTGTGAAAACATCAGGTGTTAATACAACGCTAAGGCTAAAGCTTTAGAAGCTACTTTACTACATAGGTAAAGAAAAGATCAACTAACTTGTAACAAAGACTACAACTGCATGTTGGATTGGATTGTCTCATATTCCAGAATAAAATGTACTGTATCCCTTTCCTCACTTTGTTGTGCATTGTAATGAAATGTGGAAACATGTTTTCTTTAGCTGTATGTGAATGCGAATTTGCTTGTATTTAGTAAACTGGTTGATTATGTGACTGTGAGATTCCGAGTGTGTGTTGTAGCTATTCCGGAGTCTGTCACCACAGCGGTACCCATTGTAGGTCGTCAGTGACATATGACACACACCATGCAAACCAGTCTTCGCCGGTGTCTCAAAGCCAGAACAAGGGTATGATGTTTGGAAGTTAATATAATCATCATGTTGAAAGTCACAGAGACCTCACTACTGTCTCAGAATCCCGTGACACCACGTAGCTGCCTACAACTATTTTCATGCTTGGAAATCTTCTTTTCCGCAGGCTAAATTGCCTCAGCTGTTTTGAGTCCTACTCTATGATATCGTTTTGTGTCAGGATCCCTTGGAGCGTGGGGTCCAGACTGGAACGCAATAGTTCAGAACATTGCCTGTGGCGGACAGTGCATATTTAGGGGGCGGGGGAAAAGGGGAAAGATGTTTGATTCTGAGTCTGAGCATAGGAAGGCGGAATTATGCACAGCTTTACCATTTTCATAGTCATGAGTGAATGAGTGAGGAAGGAAGGAAGGAAGGAAGGTGGAAAGGAAAACCCAACAACGCAAAGCAATTTAACATAGTTAATATTCCCTTCTCCTTAAAACACCCCTTATAACTCTAGGGCCTGATCATCTTTTCTTTGGTTGATTCCTCTGGTGACCTTATTCAGTCCCATGGCTGTAAATACCACGTTATAAGCCAATGAGACCTGAATTTATATCTCCAGCTTGTCTCTTTCCCACGGGCTCCAGACCTTTAAAAACAGCTGCCTTACCCAGCATATCCATTTGAATGTTTATTAGGCATCAGAAATTTAACATGTCCCAAACCAAGCTCCTAATCTTCCTCCCCAAATATGTTCTTCCCATAACCTTTCCTTCCTCAGTAAATGGCAATTTTGTCCTTCTGTGTACTTTTTGCCAAATACCTTGGAGTCATCCTTGACTCCTCTCTTTCAGAGTCCACATTGGATCTATCTGGTTATGCTGGCTCAACCTTAAAAGGAACCAGAATCAGACTCTTAGGTGAGATGTTGAAACGTTCTTCAAATGCACCAAGCACACTCACACCTCAGGGCCTTTGTACTTGCTCTTTACTCTATGTGGAATTCTCTTTCCTGAGATAACTGCCTGGATTCCTCCCTCACTTCCATCAAGTTCTGAAACCAACAGCCTCCAAAATCTGCAAGCAGCTTCCTGATTCTAAAGATGTAGCTCTGGAAGTTGTCCCTGACAGCTCAGCATAGAATGTAACTCCTTAGTCTTGCCGGGTGGACTATAAAGGGCAAAGAAACTGTGGAGGAGAGAATGGAAAACGCGGAGAGTGTAGTTTCACAGGAAGGAGTGGACAGTAGTATCGCAATGCAGCAGTGGTTTCAGAAAGATAATGACTACAATATATCCATAAGATTCGAGGGAGCTGGAAGTCATGAGTGACCTTTGTCAGCACAGTGTTGGTGTTGGTGGAATGATTTCTGCCTACACCATGCCCCCTAGGGAGTTGTTCTCAGTTCTGCTGGGAGTCCAAGCCTTTCCTTTTCTTTTTTTTCCCGTTCTTTTCCTTGCTCTCTATGCTCTCCTCTCCCTAGACAACCTTACCTTTGCTCACCACTTCAGTTATTGTTTTGGTATTGAGGACTCCCAAATGGAAGACTCCAGCCCATTCTTCTGAGCATTATACCAATACAGCCAACTCGCCCGCTGAACACATGCACCAATTCCTCACACTCAACATATCCAGTATGAAGTCAGCCTCTATCAGAATGTGTTCCTTCCACCACAATCTTTCTCATCTCTATAAATAACACCACTCACTATCCATCCCTTTGTTCAACATAGAAACTTAGCAAGTATCCTTAATTCCTTACTTCTCCCCACCTCCTGTATCAAATCCATCACCAAGCATCTCCATTGCTATCACCTTTGTCCAGGCTACTATCAACTCTTTCCTGAACTACTTTGGTATCTTCCTAAGTGGTCCCCTTACTTTCTGTTCTTATTCCCAAGATACATTCTCAACATAACAGTCTACTTCTCCAGTTGTAAGTTCCACAAATGTAAGAATCTTATTCATCTTGTTCACCATTGTTTCTGCAACATGTAACATACACATATGCTTGAATATCCAATAAATATTTGAATGAATGGTTGTTTTATTCCCCTATTGTAATCCAGTGACCTTCACTATTACTTCACTTCAGTAAAATACACACATGGCCCTATCCTGAAGCATGACCAAATTTTTCTTTTATTTTGAGAGACAAAGAGAGCACAAGAGTGACATGAGCAGAGGAGGAGCAGAGAGAAGGAGAGAGAGAATCCCAAGTAGGCTCCGGGCCGCCAGCACTGAGCAGGACGCAGGGCTCGATCTCATGCCTGAGATCATGACCTGAGCTGAAATCAAGAGTCAGACGCTTAACCGAGTGAGCCACCCAGGTGCCCCATGATGAAATTTTATACAGCCTCTGAAACCCGATTACAGGTTCTGGCTGTCTACTCTGTCCCATGAACTCTATTTTAAACTTCTCCAGGACCTTCAGGCAATCAACCACTGCCCATTGCCAGTCTATCAATGCACCCTTTGACTTTGTTTCCCTCCCTCTTTCTCCTGGCTCTTGTGGTGTCTGTCAGCTGCATTCAGGTCACCAGTTCCTAAAGAAAATGATTGTTAAAAGTTTGGTCTATTTCCTTCTAGACGTTTTATTTATTTATTTATTTATTTACTTATTTATTTATATTTTTCAAAATGTTATTTACATAGTGGGTAAGAGTATGGATTTTGGAGTAAGACCAACATGGGTTCAATACTCATAGAATTGTTGTGAGGATGAAATGAAATAGTCCACATAAAGTACTTAGCACTTGGTAAATGTCACATAGTAAACATACTCAGAAAATGTTTGGGTGTTTTATGTTTTCACCTAAATGAAGCTTTTTCATAAGTTGTATTATGTAACACATACTGTGCTGTTACCTTTTGCACACATACAGTATATTTTTTGTAAATACACGAGAGCAGTTGTTGGTTTTCTGCTTATCATTGTATCTCTATAGTCAATCAGTGCCTGATACATATTTGTTGAATGAGATCAGGAAAAAAGGTCACTGACATATTGAAGATGACAGACACAGAAGAAATCTGGGTTTTTGATGATGCCATTGAGCTACAGATTTAACTACCCTTAGAGCCACTCTATTTTAAGATTCTTTATTACATGAAATAATACATCCCTTTTTAGTCTATGCCATTTTTTTCAACTTGTAGCTGAAAGCCTCCTGATACAATAGCATTATACAGTAGGTTAATTCTCATTGCTGCTTTAAAGTAATTTTGCGATGTATACATATATTTGCGTATTTCACCAACTATGTCATGTCAAAATCATAACAGTGGAATTTATGAATCAAAGAATATACACATTTAACATTTTGATATAATTAAGCAGATTGTTCTCTAGAAAGCTTTTACTGAATACCCACGAACCGTGCGTGACAATCTCTATAATGAGCATTACTGTCAATCTTTTAACTCTTTGCAAACTGAGAGGTGAATAATATACATTTTGTAACTTGCATAAATTGGTTTTCTGTCACTTTCAACTGAAAACAGTACTAATAATAAGGTGCTGGCTTTTTTCTTATTAATTAATAAGACTTCCTTACATAGGGAAATAAATTCTTTATCTACCACATGTTATTCTATATTTTTCATGTTTTTCTGACTTTAACTTTATTTATGGTGTTTGGTAATATAGAAAGAAGTCTTTAATATTTAATAAATAATAATATCATTATTAAATAATTTACTAATAAATAATAGTTTATTATTTAATCATTATTTTACATGTTGTCTACAAGAAAATGGAAACAGTTGTTTCAGAGTTGGGAAACTGGGTGGCTGGGGGACAAGGTGCAAAGAAAACTGAATATGTATCAGATAATATTTTATAATTTGATTGTTATACCAGGTACTAGATACATATATATACCATAAACACATATATATAGCCTGTTCTCTTGATGCTTTATGGTGATAGTGTTAGTTTTAGATAGGCCTTCTCCACCCAAATACTAGAAAACCATGATTTCCTATAATCCATTTAGGGTTCCTTCAGGAATTGACTTCTGTTTAGGATGTGGAGGTAGGGATAACAACTGTTCTTCCCAAATGTCTATTTACCCTACACTATCCATAGAATATGTCATTCTTGTTTCAATGATTGGAAATTCTACTCTTTTCAAATATTGTCATATATACACATTTGTATTTGGACTCCCATTTTATAATTCATTAATCTGTCTATTCCTGCCCTAATACTATATTGCGTTTTTATTACCTTTTTTCGCTTTAAAACTTTCTTTGATATTCTCGTGCAGTACATTAAAACTTAAACATAAATGTGTCAATTTCTTTATCCACTCGTCTGTTGAAAAAGCCAGACACAGAAAGGAAACGGCATGATCTCATTGTATGTGGAATATAAAAAATTCAAATACATAGAAGCAGAGACTAGAACGGTGGTTACTAGGGGTGGGGGAGAATGGGAAGTGGGGGGAATGCTGGTCAAAGGTTACAAAGTTGCAGTTATACAGAATGAATACATTTTGGAGGTCGGCTGTACAGCATGATGACTATAGTTATTAAATAGTATATTGGACACTGGAAATTTGCTAAGACACTAGATTTCAGGTACTCATCACATGCACACAATGGTAACTATGTGAAGAGGTGGATATGTTAATGAGCCTGACTGTAGTAATAATTTCACTATAGATAGATATAGATATATCATCATGTTGTACACCTTAAATGTATACAATTTTTATTATAAACACAAAAGATAATAAATGTGTCACATTTTCCCTCATGCGGGTTGGGATTTTGATTGCTTTAATCTACTGACACTGATAGAATGTCATTCCATTAATTTAATCCTTGTTTATGTCCATCAGTAAATTCTTATAGTTCACTTATATGTTTTAGCTATTGTCTGTTTATTCCTAGATATTTTATATCTACATATTATAAATATTTATATTTTATTTGAATGGGCTCTTTTTCTTATTACATATTCTAATTGGTCATTGCTAGTGTGTAGGAAATCTGTGGATACATGTATGTTTACTAAATCTTATATCCAGACACCATATTAGATTCTCGTTACTTCAGTTTTTCAATTGATCTCTTCTGTTTTCTAGGTGGACACTGTAATCTAGAAATAATTTTCTGGGGCCCCTGGGTGGCTCAGTCGGTTAAGCATCTGACTTCAGGTCAGGTCATGATCTCACAGTTCGTGGGTTTGAGCCCTGTGTCAGGCTCTGTGCTGACAGCTCAGAGCCTGGAGCCTGCTTCGGATTCTGTCTCTCTGTCTCTCTGTCTCTGCCCCTCCCCTGCTCGTGCTCTGTCTCTCTGCATCTCAAAAATAAACATTAAAAATATTTTTAAAAAAGAAATAATAATTTTCTCACTTCCTTTCTAGTATTTATTATACTTCCTTTCTTCTTGTCTTTTCACACTGACTAGAACCTGGATTAAAATGATGAATAACAAGTGATGGTGGGCATCTTTGTCTTGTTCCTGCTACTATATGCTTCTAGCATTTTAACTTTAAATTACTTTGGTTAGGTTATAGAACTTTTCACATTATTATTTACTAAGAGCTTTTTACAAAGAATGTATGTTGAGTTTTTCAAATGTCTTTCTTATACCCATTGAGGTAATCAAATGGTTTTTTTCCTTAACCTATTAATGTAATAAATTGTATTAGTAAATCTGTTTATGTTTAACCATGTTTCTTTACATTCTTCAAATAAACTGTACTTGTTCGTGGTATATTTTTAAACAGTTTGAATTTACTAATATTTTATTAGGATCTTTGCATCTATATTCATGCTTGAGGTTGGTTCATAACAGTATTTCCAAAAATTCTACAGAGATTTAGAGGAATGGGGTAGAGGGGGATCTACGGTCAAATAAAATTTGGAAAATTGTGGATTAAACAAAGCAAAACAGTATTCTGTAGGATTACACACTAGTATGTATTGGGGCTTTCCAGTGGGAGGCCATTTTATACAGCATCTCCTCAACTGATATGACAAAATAACTTAAGGACTAAGCGTTCATTGGAAATGTTGATCTTCTGTGTTTTCTGTCAGCTTGTGGCACCATGGTTATTCTGGCCTCATGGTTGAAAATATGTCTTCTTTTTCTACATCCTAGAATACTTAAATAACAGAGTGGTCTGCCGCTGGAAACTCTGATAGAATTCACCCATAAAAGCTTTTGGGTCCAGCATTTATTTTTCTTTCTTTCTTCTTCCTTTCCTTCCCTTTTCTTTCTTCTTTCTTCCTTTATTCTTCTTGCAGGCTTTTTTTTTTCAGAAGAGGGTCTAGATCTTAAGCAATCCTTTCATTTTATTTCAGAGTTATGGTTAGATTCAGCTTTAAACCATTGGAGACACTATTTTGTTGTTCACACATATTCATTGTCCTTCCCTGGAATAGGATTATACTTCCCTCCTATGATGTGGGCTTGGCCACGTGACTGTCAGTGCCCTGGCTGGAGGCTTACCTATCTGACTGGATTCCAGAGCCACCCTGGCCTGTAGCGGCGACCTGGTACAGGGATTGGGAGTGACTACCCTAGCAGCACACAGCATACATCCTAGTGAGTGAATTTTGGTAATTTACATTTTCCTTGAAAGGTATCCATTCCATTTAATTTTTCAAATGCACTGGCATACAGTTGTCGTACTTAGTATAACTTTCAAATCTCTGGATTGGTGCTTAGAAACCTCGCTCTCATTTGTAATGCTTTGTTTGTTTTTGTCTTTATAATTCAGAGATGTTAGAGGCTTGTCTATTTTTATCAGTATTTCAAAGAACCCGTTCTTGGTTTTATCAACTTTGCTTACTCGGCATTCTAATTTATTAACCTTTCATGTTACCTACATATCCTTTGTCTTTTTTCACGTATTTCTCTGGTTCTTCATATGCCAAGTAATTTTTAATTGTATTCTGAACATTTTTAATATTATGCAACTCTGGGTTTTGCTTAAATTCTACGGAGAACGTTGATATTTTTATTTTAACTGACAATTTCTCTGAGTAAGTTCAGGTCACACGTTCCAACCTGTCCTCTGTGAGCTGTCATTCCAATACCGGTTCAGTTTTCAAAGCTTTTGCTGAACCACTTGGATTGTTCCTGTGCTCGAGCACAACACAGTAGCCAGTCCAGAAACTGGGCAGTAGTCTATCCTTTTGTTCAGCTATTTGGTATGCTAATTAGGAACACATATGAACCCAGGCATTTGGGTTCACTGGGGTCACTTTCCCAAGTTCCTCCCCCTTTCCAGTTCCCAGGGGCTTCCCTTTCCTGTGCTTAGCCAGAAATCCCAACCAAACTGGGACAGAATGGCTTGAGATTGAGATTAGGAAGGGGTGGCAGTGATTGGTAATGACAAGGTCTTAGGTGTGACTGTGGGAATAAGTGGCTAAGGAATGCTCTCAGAGACAGACAAGATCACTGGAGGGGAGATGAGGCAGGAGAGAAAGAGTATTTACCCTAAGAGACAGATCATCCTTGACCTTTATTGATGGAGGCACCAAAAATCAGTCGTTGGACATGTGGCTTTTTATTCTTTTGAGTTTAGCATCAAGGGCTCATATTTTCATCTGAATCCCATTTTCAAGCTTACTAGTGTTATCACTGCAGTAAAGCCTAAATAACCGGTAATTCTGGCTTTGATGGTTTTGACCTGAACATTATTTCATAGTATTTAATTTTGAAATGTTTTAGGTTTAAAGTATTATTAATTCCTAACTTATATGAGTTATGATCACAAAATGTGGCCCAGAGGATTTGCCTGTGACTATTGGTATATTAATGTTTTGATCCGTTTTTTTACTTGAATTTCTAACACTTTATATATTTTGACACAATGCTATTTACCAGATACATGTTCACAAAGGTTTCATCTTTATCATAAATGGTACCCTTTACCAATGTAACCGGATCCTGTATTAAATATATGAAAGTAGAAAGAAAAATCAATTTAAGGAAACAGTAAGTTGAATTCCTACTGAAAAGGCCCTGGTGAACGGATTCTTTAGAACTGAAAACAGAAACATCAAACACCAAAAGACGTTACCAAGGGAGAGTTTTTACTCTAGTAGAAGGCCCAAAATTTGATTCTCTAAAATATCCCTTGCCATGTCATTTAAAGTGTTCAAAAACATTTTTTTTAAAGTATGTTACTCTGAAATACTTATATTAATTACAATTTCATAGAAATATTTTCTGGGGTGGATATAAGAGGGCAGAGGGACACGGATATGGTTAGTGACCACCATAACCAGTGTTCAGTATTCCAGTGTATTCCTCCCCTTTTAAGTACTCACATATTAGTATTTATTTGCCATTATTCAGTAATAATGTTTATTTTGTATCATGGCCTATGCAGTCACACATGAAAAACTGGAGCTGTATAAAGGCACTCTGACCTTTTAAAAACCCCTCCAAGCTGTATTTTCTTTAATGTTTATTTTTGAGAGTGTGAGCAGGGAGAGGGGCAGAGAGATCTAAAGCAGACTCTGCTGACAACAGCGAGCCCAGAGAGCCCAGTGTGGGGCTCCAACTCGTGAACTGTGAGATCATGACCTGAGACGAAGTCAGACGCTCAACTGACTGACCCACCCAAGCCCCCCCCAAGCCATATTATTATTATTATTATTATATACTTTTTAAATGCCCCCTTCCTTGGTTATTAATATGGTTGAGCAGTTTTCCCTACAGTTACTATATCTGGATTTCTCCCAGCACCAGTTTGGACCCCACCTACTTTCAGGAGTTCCTGGCACAGCCAACTTTTACCTATGGGAGGCTCAAGGTAGAGGGTGAAGAAGTGGGGTATGATACACGTTCCCTAGCAGGTTAGAAGGCAAGGGGTTCCAGGCTTAGTTCCCACCTTGCCTGCCTCCGCCTGTCCCTGACTGGCCTCCTGCCTTTTGTCTTCCAGGGTCATCCTTATTGTCTTGAACTTGACCACTCCCTCCCTATGATAAAATGTATTCGGCCCCCCCACCTTCTCTCCCCATCATCAGTCCACTTTTTAAACAAACACGGATACCAGTGTTTCAGTGTCACACCAAATAGATACTGAAAAGCTAGAATTGTTACTTTGCCCTGGTATTACAACCAGTAGCTACAATAGAGTTGAAAATTAATGGTCTGGGTGAATTAAAATTTAACTCTTAAGATCCCTCTGGACTGAGAAGAAATTACTGCCCAATCTAGTCCAAACATGGGCTGAAGTAGCCAGTGGTGGTGGTGGTGTCACCTGGAGTGTACTGATGAAAATAAGAGACTGTTACCTGCTAGCCTTTTGCTTTTTAATTTTTGGATTTTTTACTCTCCAAAATCCACAGGTTTGATCCAGGGAACATAAGCCAATTCAGACTAAGATGGGTTTACTCAAGCAGCTAAAAGACCTAGAAGAAATTTCCTGTTTGGTCACAGCCTACCTGCAAATAAAGTATCCCTGAAAGGCAAAGAGCTGTCACACAACCAACCAAACATAAAATTATCTGAAAACCATGACCAAGAGGTATGATCCTTTATAAACAAAGTGCTCAGATACACCTGCTTTCATGTGCACGTAGAATCCTGGACCATCTTCCACTAACTCAACAAGAAAAGCAGCTGTGTGCACATTTACCAAGTTCAAACACTTCAAGTCTCAAATTTCCCTCTCCCATCGGTCATGTAAGCAGTACTCTCCCTGAATACAAAACAGTATTACTGTACAGAAAACATGGCTAATCAGCAGGCACATCAATCCTGATGCTGGTGGTAGTTATAAAATTTCAAAATAAAAGGGGTAAAAATAAAAAATGTTATGAAGTAGTTTGGGCCACAAGACTAAGATAAGAAGTTACTTTGTAACGGTTTCCTAAATAGTTTTGCTAACTTTATGGCATTGCTTGGTTTGGGGTCAAGGAGAAACGAAACCTCTCCAATCCATCATATAACTGCACAACTTTGGAAGCTACTTGAAGTCTTCCTTTCACCTAATCCAGACAGAAATGCTTCCATCTGGCCCTTTAAAGTATCTGAACCTTTACCACCTTTTTTGCAGAGGCAGTTGTCAGGCAGGGGCCTTATAAAGGAAGTAAGCCACTATCAAAAACTGGGCCATAATTAGGCAAGATCCAATGGGCTGTGAGCAAGAGGTATTCAAAGCCCCTTTCTCCTTCGAGGTGGGGAACTGACCTCGGATTAGCTTTCTAGCTCAGTTCCCCCGGAAAGCTGACGCAAGTGCACCAGCAGCTGTGTGAGCAGGTGCGCCTGCTTCCGGTAAAATGCCGTGGCTGCCACCTCGTGTCCAGGCTGAGAGGGCTGGGAGTGAACGTGAGTAACCGCGAGGAGTTATAGCTCAGGCTCCCTGAGTACAGTGTACCTCCTGTTACTGGGCCCTGTCCCTGGCCAGGACCTGCAGATGTTACGCACAGGGGACTGATCTAAGATGGAGTGCTCCCCTTGGGGCTTCTAAGCCACGGTGGCTCCTGCAACCTATCTGGGTAGTCTGTGGGGGCTGCTGCAAGAATTCCCACAGAACTGGGGCGCCTGGGTGGCTCAGTCAGTCAAGCGTCTGACTTCGGCTCAGGTCATGATCTCACAATTCGTGGGTTCGAGCCCCTCGTCGGGCTCTATGCTGACAGCTCAGAGCCTGGAGCCTCCTTCGGATTCTGTGTCTCCCTCTCTCTCTGCCCCTCCCTGCCTCAAACTCTGTCTCTCTCTGTCTCAAAAATAAATACACATTTAAAAAAATTTCCAGAGAACTGTGCCCAAAGCCACCCCCTGGCGTGGTGTCTTACTGTCTCGTGTCCTTCAGAATATACTGGCGTCAGACATCGCCTATCCAGGGCTTGGGAGTTTAAGTGTATCGTTGAATCCAACACCAGCTATGACAGGTGTTGCACATGCCTCAGCCAGTGTTTTCAGACACAACACAATTCCACATTAGCACTGAACAGGCACAGGCAAGGCTAGCAAAAGGGTACATGATTAGAACCAACCAAGACAAATCTTTAAGAAATGGTTCAAGACTTAAAGGTATCACTGAGGTTTAGGGCAGAGAAGAGCAGAGAGAGGAGAGCTTTCTTCATTAAGGTACTGGATTTCAGTTAACATTTCTATCAAACTTAGCTATTAGTTATTGTGAAATAAAGGAGCGAGGCATTATGGCACAGAGGGAAGGAAATGCACCTAGCAACTGGATCTGAGTCTCATTCTGGCTATGTGGCCCTGGATAAGGTCCATCAATATCTGTATGCCAGAGAAGAGCGGGAGCGGGGGGGGGGGGGGGCGGCGGCGGTGGTTGCAGATGACGAATTGTGCTTCCTGTCATCCCCTGCTGTCTCTACTGACAAAACTACTCTCAGTTAACCCCAGAAATAAAAACGCTATAATCTTACTCCTTAGTTCCGTTTTTGGCAAGTCTCAGGAAAAATCCTAAATACAAGAAAAAGCCTTATGTAAAAATGTAAACTACTGAATTGTTACTCATAACGGAAAAAAAAAATTAAACCACCCAGATGTGTAAATGTGTATCACAGTTTACTAGAGTTCACCCATTAGTATACTACTGTGGAACTAGTAAAATGATGTTAATATAATACCACTACAAATAAGCAAATTACATGGTAAGCGAAAAAGGATAAGAATTATAAAGACAAAATTATTTAAATTACGTTTTTAAAAACTTATGGATAAAACAGAAATGGAAGACACAAAAATGTTAAGGGGACTACAAATGGAACTTTTTCCCATTTTCTAAATTTTCTGAAATGAGCATCTGAACGGAAAAATAGTTATCAGTTTCATTACCAACCCACTTATTACTCACGATCAAGTTTTGTAGTTAATCTTTTGCCCATATCCTCTCTGGGTATACTATACTAATATTAAGATTAAGCTTGAAAACATCATGTCAAATCAGGATGGTTATCGTTATTCTGAAACTGTAAACTCATATAAGAGAAATGATCTGGCAGAGGCAAGATTTAAATATTTTTCTTTTATTGACAAAGCCTAATACCGTTCCTGACACATACTGGGTGTTTATATATATTTGTTCGAATTAACTTAATTTTTGCTTTAATTCATATCTCTAAAAAGCTGTATTCTTCATATTCAGTTCAACTTTCATGGACTTCAACCAAGCAAATCATTCCTGTCCTAATATTAACAAGGACATTTTGTGACAATATACTTACCATAATAAGGTTTGGGAAAAAGTAGCACTTAAAATATCTCAAGATGTTTACAAAGCTCAAAAACTAAAATATGGGAATGTAAAATTGTGAAAGAAAACCTGACTCAAGGAACTTTGGTATCTTTCAGATTTAACTCCTCAATTGTTTGCTGATCTATATTCCTTCCAAAGGGATTCTGTGTTATTTCTACAAACGTAAGTTCTTGGGACATGCTAGTTTTATGTGGAAGTAAATGTGATTTACAAATATGTGAAAAGACACGTTAACTTTAGAAAGAATAATGTGAAAAAAAGTGCCATGCCACAGTTTTAACTTCAATGTTTTAATATCATGAAATACAACTACAAAACATTATACGAGTATATGTTGTTCTACATGGAAATGGAATAATACATTTGTGTTTTTACCAGGCTCTCTACACCCAGCGTTAGCCACTGTACCAACAGCTTTCCACAGGATTTTCTACTCTTCCCAAGAGTCCTTATCACGAAGAAAAAAAGCTCACAAATCTTTTCAACCACTGCAGATTTATATTTATCTTAATATTCTTGTTCAGCTGCTTTGGAGAACTGTTAAGAAACACAAAATTGCCTTAGCCAAGAGTTTTGAGAGGCTAAAGAATTTTGTTGTTTCATGTTAGCCAAGATCTCCCTTATGTTGGCTTTGCAAAGACACTGTGTACTTCTACGGGGTAAGAAAAAGTGTCTCAATAGCTCTCTTACTTAAGGTTTAGGAAGGCCAATTACCAGTTCCTGAAAAGTACACAATATTATAACAGATAGCTATTGGCTAAGCAGTACTTCATGAAAATCTATTATATAAGACAAATAACAGCAACAGAGAGCCATAAGGCCCCACAGGTACTAAAGAAAACAAGTTTGGAAATGTTTAAACTAAGTGCTTTTCCTACCTCTAAACTGGTTTAACTACATCAAGTAAGAGTAACATCAGCCAATAAAGAAAAAGTAAACTGTGCTACATTGTCCAGAATTCACCTTCTATAGACTACCTCACAGTTTTCAGCCATTCCAGCTAAGACTTTGTTTATGACCAGCAAAAAAAAAAAAAAAATGATGTTAAGTAGCATTTACTTTGTTGGAAATTAAAAAAAATTAAAATACTGCTAATTTCATAAAATATTTGAAACTAATTTTGTTTTTATAATAAAATGTTTATATATATTTTTAAAGTTTTAACTATCGTTCTTACTGTTCAAAAAAATCAAAGTAATGTCAACCTTTACGGATAAACTTTAGGATACTTAAAATAACATGTTTGGAAAACGGAACCACATTTTTAATTGCCAGCATTATGCTTTGTTCTTGGTAGAATCATCTTTGTTTCTTCTTTTTACATCCCAATTATAAACCCTGGCCATATCTGCAAGAATTGTTAAAGAAAATGCAAATGCAATTCTAAAGAAAACATATGCAATGACCAAGTAAGTACTCACTCGCATACTGAATCAAAGACAGAAATCGTGCACGCAAAATACCAGTAACAACTAGTACTGTGAGCCACCTTGCTAGATTATCATCTGCTAAGAAAATACTGGAACTAAATTCCACCAATACAAAGTCAAGGCCTCAAATCAATTAACCGTTTAGCATATGTAGTCAACTGCAGTATTATACTTGACAAAACATGTGCCTGACACTGTCAACCGTTTTAAAGAGAGCTCCCCGTCCATGAAATTTCACAGACTTCACACCATATCCTTACAGGCGATATTTAACTTAGTACAATTTAATTATCAATGATTTCATTTCTTACCCTTCCTTTGGTTTAATAGGACATTCACTCAATTTATTTTCCTTTCCACAAGCACCACCCTGTGTAGGCCCTTGTATATCAGTGATTTCTTTCATGGACTGCGCCTTTGGGGTTGTATCCAAAAGTCATCAGCGTAACTCAGGTCATCTAGATTTTCTCCGATATTATCTTCTACGAGTTTTATAACTATCTCCCTGGACTTCTGTGGATCAAGTCTCCACATCGCAGGTCCCATGCCAGCCCCTGCTCTAGGCCTCCACCATGCCTGCCTCCTCCCCCCCCCCAAGCACTCAGCACCTGCTGAGTGCCGCGTGCCCTGGAGAAAAGAGCAAGAACAGCTCCACGCCTGAAGCGCTCCCGATCTGGCACAGAAAACCAAGTACTAAGTGCGAAGTGCTAAGTAAGCAGAGAAACAGAGGATTTGAAAATGTTCAGAAATGATCTGATACTTGAGCTGAACTAGGAAGGAAAAAAAGGAGTAACCCACAGAAAAATAAAGGGCGTGGCACACTGAGGGGGGCAGTGAGGAGAACCGATGGGGGCTACTTGGAACCCAGGTGCGCTGGGGGAAGGCTGGGGCAGGAAGACGTCAGTGGCACGAGGTGAGACGGTATGGGAACACTTCACTCAGGGCCTCTGTGCACACCTTACACGCAACAAGGAACCACTGAAGTTCTCTACCGCAACCAGACGAATACAGATAGGATGCGTGACTCAGTAAATTCACACTGGAGATCGTGTGAAGGAGAGATGGGAGAAAGAGAGGCTATAAAACTACTTAGTCTAGGTTCTGGAAGGCCAAAATGAGACAACGGACAGAGAGGCTGACAAGGGAAATTTGACAAGAATCTGGTGAGTGGTTGGCTCTTGGTGATGAAAGAGGAGTGGAGGGCAACTCCCGAGTTTCTGTCTTGGGGAGTGTGTGGGCCCAGTGACCGCAACAGGAGCCAGGGGAGAGAAGTCAGAAAGGAGAGGCACAGAGCTGGGTTTCAACATAGCCGCCCCCACCCTAAGCAGAATACCTGCCTCCGCCGCTCCTCGCCGCTCCTCCGAACCCTCTCCTGCCTTTCAAAACAAACCAAGTTCTTCTACCTTCCCCAAGTCTCCTTTGCAGGAATTCCAGCTCATGTCTCTTTCCCTAACTTCGTATTGCCTTGGCGTTGCGTACACGAAATGAACTTACGTCCCGCCGTGAGATGAGGATGTGGCAGCTCTAACGCAGCAGGACTCTGCCACTGTTTGCGCTCCTCACCATCCTGTGCCCCGTACAACGTAGCACGGCGGCAGCACCACGGGAGACCCTTAATAAACGCTAGTGGACTGAACTATTCAACTAGCTATGAAGGTATCTTGAGAAAATATTTGAAAAAGAAAAATGTTCATGCATTTTGCGGTTTCCAAAACCTTCACGCCTCAGGTTCAGATTAACCTATCTACAAACTTACTTAAGTATTAGTTCCAAATATGTTATCACTCTCATAAAATGTGCAACTTCAAATTAGCCCAGGAATAACGATGTTCGTCTCATTAAAGTAATGCAAATAAGAGTGTTGAAAACCATCTCTCTCCTTTCCTCCCTTGGCTTTTAGTTAAAGAAAGGATACTGACTTCTGTGGTAGTAAACTGATCTCGAAGAAAGTCGAGGTCTTCCTCAAGAGAATCAAGATTCTTTGTAGCAGTCGATAAATTCTTTTCCAACAATGCCTGGGCTTCATCAATATCATATTCAAGCATCACATTAGCCTGGAGAGAGAAAGTCACAACAATTACTGAACATTCACACAGTGTCTCACAGGGCCAGCAGGAGCTAGGCCAAATCCAGCTGCCTTTTCTTAGTTTTCTGGGAATCCAGATATTCTCCATTCACTTATGCATTCACACCGCAGTGGCAGACCTGGATACTTGTGACAGAGACCGTGTGGTCTGCAGAACCAAAATATTTACTCTCTGACCTTTTACACAAAGTTTATTGATCCCTGGATTAGAGAATATATTTACATACATGATACCATCTATTCCTCATAACAACCCTGTCAGTCAAGTTACCTTCTTTACAGCTAAGAAAATGTGGGCTCAAAGAGTTCAGGTTGCCTACGCTAATATAGATAGTAAGTAAACAGGAGAATTAAGAGAAAAACCAATGTTCAGACATCAAATTCCATCTTTCTTCAACCTCCATGATAACCGTAAATTGTATGACATTTGAATCTATTTTTTTACAGTTCATTTAGTTTGAGAGAGAAAAAAAGAGAGAAAGAAGGAGAGAGGGAGAGAGAGGAAGAAAGAGAGGGGGAGAGGGGGAGCGAGAGGGGGAGAGAGAGAAAGAGGGGGAGAGAAAGAGAGAGGGGGAGAGAGAGAGAAAGAGGGGGGTGAGGGGCGGAGAGGGAGGGAGAGAGAATCCCAAGCAGGCACCACAATGTCAGCACAGAGCCCAACTCAGGGTTCGATCTTGTAAACTGTGAGATCATGATCTGAGCCGAAATCAAGACTTGGACGCTTAACTGACTGAACCACTCAGGTGCCCCACATTTAAATAAATTTAAATAGTTTTTTTGAGCTTAAAGATACAGTAATTTAAAAGTTTTCAAATATATATACGTATTATGTAATTTGATCCAGTAATGGCAAGGTTTTACTGTCCCCTTCCTTTTTTTTTTTTTGAAATATTTTTTAAATGTTTTTATTTATTTTTGAGAGAGAGAGAGAGAGAGAGAGAGAGAGACAGAAAGACAGACACAGAATCCGAAGCAGGCTCCAGGCTCTGGCCTGTCAGCAGAGAGCTCAATGCTGGGCTTGAACTCATGAACGGCAAGATCATGACGTGAGCTGAAGTTGGACGCTCAATAGACTGAACCACCCAGGATCCCCTATTGCCCATTTCCTACTTCCAACAGATGCTAAGAGCAAAGACAAAGTGACCATGTTGAATTCTGAAGCTCTGGTGTTACTGCCAACACTCAGAGATGTGAGCATGCTGGAGGTGGGGAACCAAACCTTTTCCAGCACTGAACTCCTCCCATCTCCTGAGTTACCACTGGGCATTTCCTCAACCACTTCCCTCAACTGACAAATGGAATTTAAAAATTACTTAAAGGATGGTTGTAAGGATTAAATGAGACAGACAACATGAAAGTGTCTGGCACAAAGCAGGTGCTACATACTTACTGACTGAATAACCCAATCCGTGATAGTTAGAAAACTGTATAAACATTCAGATTGGACAAAAAAATATTCAATGGCAAGTACATGTCTCTTAAATCCCAGATCCCAATCTCATTCCTGAGTCAACTGACACTGTCTCTTACTACTGTTTCTTTTTCAGAAAATCTCTACACTTTGGAGCTGTACACATAGCTTGCTACTTTGTATGGGAACTTGCCTGGGGTAACGAGACCTGTGGACAGCTAGCTGGCTCGTCAGGAACACCCTGGCTGACTGGTCAGGGGACCGAGAGGAGTAAGATAGGAAAAATCACAGACAAGGCCTATGAAATCGTCTAAAATTGGAAGTATATGGTTTAAAAAATGGACTCCATTTTCAAGATTTTTGTAATCATCTTTCCCCCCCTTAACTTTAGAGAGATCTTTCCACAACTAATAAACTCTTATAGGGAAGAAACATTTATCAGAGGTTCAACAGTCCCTTCTATTTTACTTCTATTGCTCTTCCTTCTGTTACATTTAAACGACACAGCATTAGTGGAAGGGGTGGGGGCTTTGGGCAGCTCTGTCTTGACCAGGAGAGCATCTTATGCAGCTCACCATGCTCTTAATCCCAGTCGGTTCCCGGTACAGACCCCTTGAACTCCACCTCTGTTCCTTCCAAGGTCAAAGAGAGATGGGCACCTGTACCCAGCTCCAACAGCGCTGCTGTGCTGGGAAACCAATGCTGGTTTACAGATGTCAGCCCAAAAAGCTGTGGCCATTTTGCTTACTTACCCCCAACCACAGACACACTTTATCAGTAGGAGGAACTGAAGCCTTGCAATACAGGTTGTCCGCCAGTAAGAATCTAGTCTCCAGTGAACCGGTGGACTCCTTCAAAAAAATGACAGCACTGTAAATAGGTCAGTTTAATAAAAAGGTTATAAAGGAGAGATCACAGAGCTGAACCTAAGTCACTGAAAACAGTAACCTCATGGCAACTAAGTGTAGCGGTAATAGGAATGCACGCTGGAGCCAGACAGCTGGGTATGGGGGGCACGGATTCTGGGTCACCTACTTATGACCTCTGTAAATCGAGCATTTCACTTGACCTCTCTGTGTCTCCGGTTCCTGGTCTGTAAAATTAGGAAAATTGTCCCTACACCTCTGAAGGCTGTGGCAAGCAGACTTTACACAAACACAGACACACGCAAAAATACACGTACACACACAACAGTGCCTGCCACAAAGTAAGCGCTATGCAAGAGTTAGCAATTATTACTTCATCAGTGCTTCATGCCCAACCAACCAGTTTTCTGAAGTTTCTTACAAATTTCACCACATGAGGTTTATAGATACAGTGGAATACTACTTGGCAATGAGAAAGAATGAAATCCTGCCATTTGCAACAACATGGATGGAACTGGAGGGTATTACGCTACATGAAATAAGTCAGTCAGAGAAAGACAAATATCCTATGTTTTCACTCATGTGTGGATCTTGAGAAACTTAACAGAAGATTATGGGGGAAGGGAAGAGGGAAAAACAGCTACATACAGAGAAGGAGGCAAACCATAAGAGACTCCTGAATACAGAGAACAAACTGAGGGTTGATGGAAGGAGGTGTGGGGGGGGCGGGAAAATGGGTGCTGGGCATTGAGAAGGGCAGTTCTTAGGATGAGCACTGGGAGTTGTATGGAAGCGATGAATCATGGGAATCTACTCCCAAAGCCAAGAGCACACTGTCTACACTGTAGGTCAGCTAACTTGACAATAAATTATATTTAAAAAAAAAGTCACCACATAAAATAATGTATTAGAAATACAGTTATCCTATCAGCCAAGTAATGAATCATATATATATACCCATAATCTATTAAATATAATATGCTTATAAAATTTAATCTTTGCAGCCTCTAATGAATGTGGGATCAAGACTCAGCAGAGTCTCAAATCCAGTTCTGCCAATAACCAGCTATGTGACACTGGTCAAGTGTAACTTCTCTGTAATGGTCTCTTCAACTGTGAAATGAGAACCCAAAACATAATTTCTAGGATTCTTTGCAGGTCTGTAAGCCTTGGACTCACTCCTCATTCTTAGGGAGAACAACAACAACAAAAACCCTTAGATGCTGCTACCCCAAAATAAGACATTTTCTTTTTGTATCAAAAATAATTTTGGGGCACCTGGGTGGCTCAGTCGGTTAAGAGTCCGACTTCAGCTCAGGTCGCAATCTCACAGTTTGTGGGTTCGAGCCCCACGCTGGGCTCTGTGCTGACAACTCAGAGCCTGGAGCCTGCTTCAGATTCTGCGTCTCCCTCTCTCTCTGCCCCTGCCCCTGCTTGTGCTCTGTCTCTCTCTCAAAAATAAACATTAAAAAATTTTTTTAAAAAGAAAATAATTTCAAATTGCATTTAAGTTTTATAAATACTCCATATAAGTAAAATAATCCAAGATGTGTATGCCCTAAAATTAGAGCTGACTTGGGGAAAAAGCCACAAAGCCACATTTATCACAGACGCACAGTGTACATGAACACAAGAATTGAGAAGGCCGACTGGATCTACCAGCACATGCAAATACCAGTGACCAAGGAGTCAAGGAAGATGAACTTCTGCTGAAGTGTTGTGGTTCACTCACATTTATAAACAATGATGCACTTACTTTTTTCTTCTGCATGTATTTTAGAATTTCTAATGTCTGCTTAATTTCAGGAATCTGACCTTTCAGCCTGTGAATAAGAAAAAGGTTGACTTAGTGTTTTACAAGCAAGAAAAACCCTAGGACACAGTCTTACTAGCTTTGCATTTTCTACTGATATCTTTTTGAGGACTGCTAAAATCATCCACTTGTCAAAACCCACAGAAATACAACATAACAGTGAGCCCTAAGGTAAACTAGGGACTTTAGTTAATAATAATACATTATTATTATATACTGCTTCATCATTCATTTATTTTTTAAGTAGGCTCTATGCCAAATGTGGGACTTGAACTCACAACCCCGAGAGCAAGAGCCACATGCTCTACTGACTGAGGCAGCCAGCAGCCCCTGGACTCATGAATTGTAATCAATGTCCCACTCTGGTGGAGGCTGCTGAGCTGCTGATAATGGGGGACACTCTGCATGTCTGAGGAGGCATGGAGTGTATGGGAAATCTCTGTACCTTCTGCTCAACTGTGCTATGGAGATAAAAGTGCTGTAGAAATGAACATCTATTAAAAATTAATGTTAAAAAACAAAACTACTAGCAACTGATTCCCAAGCGACATCAACGTCACTGACAAGAAAATAAGAGATAAAAATATGCTGAACACACCCAAAGTTACTTAAAACAAAAGAATGAAACATTTTTTACTCTGTTGACACTGAGGTTGAGCTCTTTTCTGTGATGATTAGAAGCTGCCCAAGGCCATAAAATGTTTTGCATGGAAAAATGTGCAAACTACTTCTGAGGTCCCTGTCAAATCGCAATGGTATCTGTAACAAAACAAACTAAAGATATAAAAACAAAGCTGTGGTTCTCTCAGAATACATTTAGCTAAATATGACTGGAGATTGATATGTAAACAAAATTTAAACGTGGTGATGAAAATGTACTTATTATAGAAGTGTTGAATCACTGTACTGTACACCTGAAACCAATGTAACACACTGTATGTTAACTACACTGGAATTTAAATGAAAATTTGATAAATAAAGAAAATATACATATTGCATCATATAAAGCCACAGCATGTGTGAAGAGCAGCAGGGCAAACTTTATTCTACCCCGTGCTACTGACCTGGCAAGAAGTGTGACAGAAGAGCTTGTTACTTAGAAAAAAAACTATCAATACCATACTGTCTTTTTAAAAAAGTTTTTAACGTTTATTCATTTTTTGAGAGACAGAGTGCAAGCAGAGGAGGGGCAGAGAGAGAGGGGGAGACACAGAATCGGAAGCAGGCTCCAGGCTCTGAGCTGTCAGCACAGAGCCCGACGCGGGACTCGAACCCAGACGGCGAGATCGTGACCTGAGCGGAAGTCAGACGCTTAAACAACTGAGCCACCCAGGCGCCCCAATACCATACTTTCTTGATGACTACAGCTTTGTAATACAGCTTAAAGTCTGGGATTGTGATGCCTCCAGCTTTGTTTTTCTTTGTCAACATTACTTTGGCCATTCCGGGTCTTTTCTGGTTCCATACAAATTTTAGGATTGTTTGTTCTAGCTCTGTGAAGAATGCTGGTATCATTTTATAGGGATTGCACTGAATGTGTAGATTGCTTTCTGACCAGTAAATAATCTAGAAACACATACTTAGCATTTATATTTTTTACTTAGTTTGAAGGCAAATGATCTGTGAACTCTTTATAAATTCAACATGGATGTTGTAGATCTTCCAATTTTGCTTACTTTTGTATTCTGTGTTGATATAGGTAAATGCTAAAAAGCTGTATTTATAAAATATCTGATATATATACAACATAGGAAGAATGTTCAGATAAAGACTTTTTGGTCATGTCAATGATTTCTAGGATATATTTTTGTATATATAAATATTACATGTAATATATAAATTAATCAGCTGCAACCCCAGGCAACCTAGGAACCTCATCATCAAGGTTGCTGAGCATGTGCAAGCAGTACAGCCCTCCCCACTCTGCTCCATCCTGAGAGACAGCAGCTATCCTGAACTGTATGCTTACAGCCCCCTTTTCTCTTTTTCAAGAGTATCATCACATCTATGTATATCCCCAAATAATATACTTTTTGCAGGTTTCTTAGCTTAATACAAACAATCTCATGTTGTATGCATTTTTCTTGGGTTTGCGTTTTTAACTCAACCAGGTTCCTAAGACTTGTTCATTCATTTTCAGCTGTGTAATAACAGTCAATTCTGAATACAGCACATTTTCTTTATCTACTCTTCTGCCAATGGACACTTGGGTCAGTTCTAGGTTATTGTGATTATACGAACAATAGAAATCTCTAGGGTTCTAGGAATGGGCAGGGGAGTGAGAAGGGAGATGGAGGCTTAGAAAGGAAGCAAACCAAATCTTCAAAAGGGGAGTACAGCTAAAGGAGAACTTTCTAGGTGTTTTCTCCTCCCTCTAAATTGCTCTAGGTGAATCACCTTAACTACCCCATCACTGCTATGGGGTGGAAAAATAGAAGAATTGACCAGAAGCAGAGAGGTCAGGCTGAGGAGCTGAGAAGACAAATACTGGTCCCCAGTCGTCCCCCTTCCCCCACTCCTACTCCCAGGAGTGATGATTGCGAAGACAGCCAAGGGCAGAGGAACAAAATGAATCCTGAGACCAAGTCACCTGGTTGGGGAGAAGGAACATTTGTCCAATGGTGGTGCCCTAGACTATGACACCGTCCAATGATGGTGCCCTAGACTGCAACACCAACAGCATTCTTCCTACCACTACTCACCAGGAGGGGCTTAAATTACTCTCACCTCCACATTACTCCATGACTGGCCAAAGTATGTGAGGGAATGTGAGCTGATAGGGAAAGGAAATGATATCTGATAAACCCAACTACAATAAAGACAATAAAATCAACAATATCCATCAGATGAAACAAAATGAAATACTAAAAGATTAGATTATCAATAAGTATTTTTAAATACCTCAGGGAGAAAAAAAAAGGATATTGGTAATATGAAGAAGAAACAAGTAGCTCTAAGAAGAACCAACCAGAACGACTAGGTAAAAAAATGTAATGGCTGAAATAAGGAACTCATGGACATCCATCTAATTGTCAAAAGACAAATTACCAAAGTCAGCAGAAGAGAGGAAATCCTAGAGAAATGGAAGGCAGAATTAGAAGCAACATCTGTATTAACAGAATCCCAGAAGGAGAAAAAAAATTAACAGAAAAAAAAGCAAAAAATGACCACAAAATTTCCAGTTAAAGAACAATAAAAGGCATACGATTCAGGTGTTAGAGGAGATTACCACAAGAGAATTATGACATACTAAAGAACTTTTATACAGCTGAAGGTGAAGTTAAAGACAAATGATAGGCTGCAAAGAAAGATTTACAGCCTATGTAAAGAAAGAGGTCAGTATGCAACCTACAGAGCCATCTGCTGCAAAACAACTTGATCGTGCACAAAAAAATCGTTTTTGCTGTATAGCTGATAACACAGAGGTGAGGAAGTTCCAGAAAAAATTAAAGGGTAAAAAACTGGAAAAGGCTTTGGGTCGAGCAGTGAGACCTAGAGAAAAGTAAGCATCACGAGGCGAGTCAGGTGCCATGATGGGCTGCAGACCTAAGCCTGCCCTCCGCCCCCCACCCAGCAGTTCAGCGGGGGAGCTCACATATTAAGTGCCAGAACAGGAACAGGCTTGTATAGAATCAGCACTCCTGGCAAAAGCAAAATCCTCTATGGATAAAGGCAAACCACACAGCTATCTGTACTTCCAGGAAGCAGACATACAGTTAGGTAAGAAAGACAAAAGACACCCACACACACACAAATTCCAGTGAATTAAAACAAAAGAGATGATGATCTCGAAAGTACCCAAAAAGAAAAATTAGTTTATCTTTTAGATAAACTAGACAGGCTAGGTTTAAAACAATAACCTTATGTTGTTTCCATGGAACACCCTTAAATATAAATAACACACAGGTAGACAGTACAGGGATTGGAAGAGATGAATCAAGAAAATGTTAGCCGAAAGAAAACTGGAACAGCTGTAAGTATCCAACAAAACAGACTTGAAAACAGCAAGCGTTATTTGATATAGGGTTAACTTCACCAAAACATAATAATTCTCAAATTTGCATGCGCCTGATTATATAGACTGAAAAGGTTTTAAAAAGGGATAAAAATTGTTTCAGGTTCAAATGGCAGACCAGCCCTCCCACCTGTAATGGCCCAAACAGCCAGAGAAAACAACTCGTGAGCTGGAAAGTGGCGGAGGGACGCTGAGGGTGGCAGGGACCACAGGGCTGCGCCCCACCCCACCCCCAGGAAGCAACTGGGAAGTGAGCAGATCTCCTGCAGCTACTTTCACCAAACAATAGGCAGGTGATGTTTCTCTTCATACAAGTATACCAGCTTATTAACAAATTTAAAAATAACTGAACATCATTTTGCAACTCACAATGAATGGATCCAGGCAGGAAGCATCATAAAAAGAGACAACTAGATACTACCCACCTCTTAATGAAGAACCAGTACACAAACGTATGAAGCAGTGTTGTCAAAAAAACGCAAAAACCCTGAATACGATTAAGCCTATAGATGCAGCTATCAATTTATAGCATTGAGAAGACAAAGAGGACAAAGAAAGACGCAAGAAAGTTTCACAACTGCTTCAAAATTTAGCAACATACTTATGAATAACCCATGGACTAAAGATCTAAATGTGAAAAGATAAAACTTAGAGAATAAAACAGGAAGAGGATATCTTCATGAACTTGGGATAGGAAAGTATTTCTTAAACGGGATACAAAAAAGCACCGACTAGTAAGGAAAAAGATTCTTAAACTGGACTACGTTAAAATGAAATAGTGCCGAGCCAAATAGTATGTCCACAGTATATCTGCTAAAAAAAAGAAATCGAAAGCCTACCACACACCATACATAAAAATAAATTTCTAGGTTAAGAAGTTAAATGTGAAAAGCAACATTTTAAAACTTTTAGAAGAAAACACAGAAGTTCTTCTCTTTAAACACAAAATATAAATGTAGGATTTCTTAAAAGAGACAAAAAAATATTAAGGAAAATTTTAATTGAAAACATTTAAATTAAGAGCTATTCATCAAAAGAAACCATAAGAAAAAAGACAAATTACAAAAGAAAGAAAATTTCTCACCCATATAATTTAAAAGGATCAGTATCCAATATACAGTTGACCTTTGACAATATGGGGGTAGGTACACCGGATCTCCCATGCAGTCAAAAATCCATGTATAAGGGTGCCTGGGTGGCTCAGTTGGTTAAGTGTCCGACTTGATTTTGGCTTAGGTCATGATCTCATGGTTTGTGGGACTGAGCCCCCCAAGTGAGTCTTCTGCACTGACAGCACAGAGCCTGCTTGGGATTCTGTCTCTCCTTCTCTCTGCCCCTCCCCTGCTTATGCTCCTTCTCTCTCTCTCTCTCAAAATAAATAAATAAACTTAAAAAATATATATATATATATTTTTTTAAAAATCCACATATAACTTTTACTCCCCCCAAAACTTAACTACTAATAGCCTACTGTTGACTGGAAGCCTTACTGATAACATAAAAAGTCAATCAACATATACTTTATATGTTATAATATGTTATATGTATTATAGACTGTATTCTTACAGGAATACCTAACGTTTTCTTACCTTTTTTCCAGTATTTCAAGGCTATGCAGTTCTTCTGCGAGTTTTTTTCAAATGGTCACAAATCCTCAAAAAATGTTCGTGTGTATATATACATATACACACACACACACATACCCTCTTACTCCATTTTCTATTTCCTTTGCATTTATCACCTTCTAACCTACTGTATAATTTAGTTCTGTTTTCTGGCTAGAATGTCAGCTTCATGAGGACACAAATTCTGTTTTGTTCACTGATATATCCTAAGTATTTAGGATGATGCCAAGCACATATTAGGTGCACAATAAATATTAATTGTATTGAATTGTGTATTTACAATCTACACTCCATTAGACTGCAACCTGTCCAAGGGCAGGGACTGTATGTTTTGTTAACTGATATACCCCAAATATATCTAATTAGGAAGACTGCGGGTGCACACTGCAATTTTTATCCTTCACATTCAGGCCCAGAACGTGTATAAACCTGGAGTGAGTATCCTACTATACCACAGTACTAGAGTTAGCAATATAACTTTGATACACAAATTTCCCCCTCTCTCCCAGGGCTTGATCATGAAGCCCATTTTCTTCTCTATCTATAACCTCCCTGTGGGTAACCTGAAATCCAATGGCTTTATTCTTCTTTTTAAAATGAAAATAAACTTTTATTACAAAATCAATATGTGAGGGGCGCCTGGGAGGCTCAGTCAGTTAAGCGTCTGACTCTTGGTTTCAGTTCAGGTCATGACCCCAGAGTCATGGGACTGAGCCCTGCGTTGGGCTCCACACTGACAGCGCGGAGCCTACTTAGGATTCTCTCTCTCTCTCCCTCTCTCTCTGCCCTTCCCTTATTCGCGTTCTCTCTCTCTCTCTCTCTCTCTCTCTCTCTCTCTCTCTCAAAAATAAACTTTAAAAAAGCAGTATATGAATATTGTAGAAATTTAACAATACAGATAACCAAATTTCTAAAAATGCCATACTCCCACCATCCAAAGGTTACCACTGTTAATACACCATTAGTGTACTTCCAAATATTTGTGTACATACACATTTTTTTCCAAAATGAGAGCATACCATTCATAGTGTTTTCTATCCTGCCTTTTTCTGTTAACATTCTCTATTTGTTCATGTAAATGACTTCTCATCTCATTTAATACCCAGCCCGTATTCAAATTACCCTGTCACCAAAACCAAATGAGAAAATGTATGTCTAAATAAACCTTTGTACGTTAACATAAATGGCACCTTATGCCCAGGTGATCCTTCCTTGCTTTAGTCTGCCTCCAAAACTCATACCCAGGCTTAAGAATTCTGCAGAGCCATATGCTCCTCTTGGAAGCTTCCGCTGAACCTCCTTGTCTCCCTCCGGATCACACCTTTCCCTTGCTAACTCATTCCTTTGCACCGAAGTATCTTGACTGGTATACTTTATGTACTTATCTTATTTACATATCTATCATGCCATTAGACTGTGTCCCTGTTGAGAATAGATACTGAACCTTATTTCACCCAACACAGGATATGGCACCTAGTTGGAATTCCGTAAGTATTTAACTGACAGAAGAATGCTGGCATATGTACGTAGCAGATATCCACAAATATTTATTACAGTGAACTGACTTCATAAGCTACTATAAAAATATAGGGAAATAAACAAGTGATAGCAAGGATCCATTTGTCCTATGCCTATTAGTTATGAAATCTCAGGAAACTCCTAACCTCTATGCATCTCTCATCTCATCAGCAAAATAAGGATTAATTAGAGATTTAAGACGTTATGACCCTAGGTGCTTTGGAATAAGATCTTCAATATTCATTGTACTGTTTTCAAAACCATCTTTAGACTAATAATACCAAGTGCTGGCAAGGATGTGGAACAACTGGAACTCCTATACATTGCTGGTGGGAGTGAAATGTGGTATAGCCACCTTGGAGAACTTTTGGCAGTTTCCTCATAAAATTGAAAATTATACTTACAATACAAGTCAGCAATTCTACCCCTAGGTAATAACCCAGGAGAAGAAAACATACACGCCCACAAAGACTTCAAACCAAATGGGGAAACAACCTAAATGTCCACTGACAGGCAAATAGATAAAAATAGATAAAAAGTGGATGGAGCTGGAAGGTATTATGCTAAGCTAAATTAGTCAGTCAGAGAAAGACAAACATATAATTTCACTCATATGAGGAGTTTAAGATACAAAGCAGATGAACATAAGGGAAGGGAAGCAAAAATAATATAAAAACAAGGAGGGGGACAAAACATAAGAGACTTAAATACAGAGAACAAACTGAGGGTTGCTGGAGGGGTTGTGGGTGGGGGGTGGGCTAAATGGGTGCGGGGCATTAAGACACGTGTTGGGATGAGCACCGGGTGTTAAACATAGGAGATGAATCACTGGAATATACTCCTGAAATCATTGTTGCAGTATATGCTAACTAACTTGGATGTAAATTTAAAAAATAAATAAACAAACAAATAAATAGGACATCACAAAGAAAAAAATAGATAAAAACTGTGGTACATACACATACAATGGAACAAGATTCAGCAGTAAAAAGAAATTAACCCACTGACACACACAAAACCATGGATGACTCTCAAAGCTTTCTACAAAGTGTACAAATCCTAACCTAAAATAGTAGTTACTACATGCTTTCATTGATGTGAAGTTCAAGAACAGACAAAACAAATTTATGGTGAAAACAATCAGAGCAGTGGTCGTGTCTGGGAGTGGGCACAGTTGGCCAGAAAGGGGCAGAAGGGAACTTCCTACAGTTGATAGGAATGTTCTACATATTGATCAGGGCAATGGTTACAGAAGTGGATCCACCTGTGAAAATTCACTCACTATCTGGACTTTTTTTTTTTTTTTGAGAGAAAGAGAGAGAGAGAGAGAGAGAGAGAGAGAGAGAGAGAGAGAAATAGCATGTGAGCTGTGAGCAGTAGAGGGAGAGAGAGAGATTCTTGAGCAGGTTCCGAGCAGGCTCCACGCCCAGTACAAAGTCCGAGTGGGGCTCAATCTCACGACCCAAGATCACGACCTGAGCTGAAATCAAGAGTCGGATGCTTAACTGACAGCCACGCAGGCACCCCTGGACATTTCATTATATGTAAATTATGTCTTAATTTCTAAAAACTTTAAGCCATACAAGATTAACCAAAAAGAAAAAACCTCTTGTAAATTTTTACACTTACCTCCTTTTCTTTTGAGCAAGATTGAGCTCCATAAACTTATACTTCTGGTACTGTTCATCCAGCTTCTTTAGTACTGTGTCTGCAGTCTCATTCCCAGGCTGTTTCATGAAGGAATCCACATCTTCCTTTATTATCAAAAATAACACATGACAAATTTTAGAATTTATACCTCTAATCTGATTTTTGACTGCTTCAACTTTTTCAAACATAAAAGAAAAAAAGAAGCTTGTGTTTCTTTTTTTCCAGAGCCTTGTTTTAACTAAAAAAGTAGTTACAAACACTTCAAGACCATTTCAGACATTGCACATACATTATGTATCCAATTTATTCTTCCTCCACCTTTTTATTTATATCTAAGGAAAGAAAGATGACCTTACCTGCTTTATGCACCCCCGCAGGCAGTCCTGGTAGTAAATATGAAAATTACCAACAACCAAACACATTGCCTAGTCATGTGCCCTAGCCACAAAACGACTCAACAGATTATATGCCAAAATTATCGACTAATTTTAATTTTTTAACATTTATTTATATTTGAGACACAACGAGAGACAGAGCATGAGCAGGGGAGGCACAGAGAGCAAGGGAGACACAATCTGAAGCAGGGTCCAGGCTCCGAGCTGTGGGCACAGAGCCCAATGCGGGGCTCAAACTCACAAACCTCGAGATCATAACCTGAGCTGAAGTCGGATGCTTAACCAAATGAGCCATCCAGGCGCCCCTCGACTAAGTTTTCTTTCTTTTAATGTAGGCTCCATGCCCAACATGGGGCTTGAACTCATGACTCTGAGATGCTCTACCAACTGAGCCAACCAGGCTCCCCTCGACTAAAATTTTTAACTCAACAAGTTCTGCCATTGAAATAATGTTAAATGAAAAAAAAAAAGAAATAATGTTAAATGTCATCATTAGGTTCCCAAGGCAAGCCACAAATACCTCCTTAAGTATCAACTGGTCAAAATAAACCTAAAAGGCAAACAGAGCAATCTTTTGTAACAGAATAATTAAGAAAAAAACTGAATAGCATTTTTTAAATGTACACTAACATCCTGGTCCTTAAAGAAAAGCCAGTTAATTAGATAAGGATCAAGAACTAGATGAAAATATATGGAAATTTTAAGGCAATCCTACTGGAGCTTTCCAGCACTTGAAAGAACTTTATTCCTTCACTGTCAGTTAAATTCAACTACCTTATGGTTTTCTGTGATCTCTAGATCATTATTCTTATCCACACTCACTAGCTATAAGGGAATATTTCAGCCAAAACAAGACAAGAAGCAAAAGAAAGAGAAACACAGCAAGGGAGTGAACCATGAAGCCATCAAGCCAGAGACACACCAAAAGAAACTGAAAAGGTGAGGCTGGGGGCAATGGCTGAACTCTGCATGTAAAATGGAGACGAGTCTTCCTAGAAGGGTCACCGCAGGAAAGAGATCTAAATTAAAGTTTCTAGCACATGGTAAACATTACTAGGAGCTTAGAGTCTAGCAAGAATTAACTATAGCAGCACAGGACTGTGGCTAAGAGACAGGGCCCACCTGGTTTGAATCCTAGCCTCACCACATACTAGATGTGTTCACTTCGGGGAAGTTATTTAACCTCTCTCTTTGCCTCAATTTTCTCATCTGTAAAATGAGAATATTTTTTCCTCGCAGGGGATTAAATGAGTTAGCATGCGTAAAATGCTTAGAAGAATTGTTGAGCACTTACTAGCTCAACAAACATTAGCTATGTGTATAATACAATCTACTGAGGTAACTGATGAAAGTGCCAAGAAGTCTGTCTTGGGGTAGTGGCAGTGGTCAAGAAAAACTACAGGGAGGTCCTATCTGAACAAGATGTTGAGAGATTAAGAGGTCAGCCACTGGGCAAAGGGGAAAGAGACAATTCAAGCAGAGAAAGAAAACAAACTACTGCACAGTGAGTGGAATACTGAAAGCACATATTGCTTCTCACAGCAACTACATACTGTTATCCCCATTACACTTAAAGTAACTGGGGCTCAAAGCAATAAAATACTATGCTCAACATGAGGCAGTAATTGGGAAGCGGAGGCAGGATTCAAACCCTGGTATATTTAGAAGCCAATGTTCTTTCTATAAGTACCACATTATTCAAATAATTGAATAAATATTGGATCGCTTATGTATTATATTTGATTGCATATATATCACACTGATAGAAATTTAATGGTGTAGAAAAAATGACCCATAGCCGTTTTAGCGAAAACGGCATTTTAAGATAGGACTTTATAAAGCATCAGATAACGTGTGTCTTGAAGCCATCTCCAGCTGAGGACCAAGAAGGCAGTATTCAAGGCACTACGGAAATTCAGTTCAACATCTAGTTATGAGCTTGTTATGCTACCTGTCAGGCGCTGTGCTAGAACCAGGCGAAACGACACTGAGCCAAGATGACTACCTCACTTTCCTCCCACTGGCAGAGCAGGATGTACAAATAGTGGCTCTGGTGCTCCACAGACTGCCCAAGTTCAAACTCTGGGTCACTTGCTTACACGCTATGACTTGGGGCAAGTACTTAAGTACCCCCAGTTTCATCATCTACCAAATGGAAATAATAATCATCTCGCCTCCCAGAGTTCTCCAAAAGCATCCGGAAAGTGCCTGGCAGTCAACAAATTTTGCCTCTTGTTACCACTAGTTGGGAAACGAATGGAAAGAAATAAATGGTACGAAAGAATAACAAAAGAAAACAACTACAAAATTCAATCAGCAAATGCAAACATGCAAAAGACTGTATGCAAAAGTGGCCTAAATAAAGAATAAATTTAAAAACCGGGTCCTTTGAACGATGTACGATATCATCGACAAAAAGGCTGAAAGGCAATATAGGTACAAACCAAAAGGTCGAGAACACTTCATTAACACCTCACAGTAGCTCAGTCTGAACTGAGTGAGGGAAGACGCAGGACACCGAGCTGAGGGCAGGCGGGTTTTCTCTCATTATTCAGACAGTTTCCAAACACCATTTCTAGAGCAGCCTAATCGAAGGACCGGGTTGAAAGCATCGAGCTGCTTCCCTCAGGTTGGACTCCGGTTGATCTCGCTGTCCCTGATCTGTCAAGCCTCCAAATCGCATTCCCTGTCTCCTCTCTCAACTCCACACCGTTCATCCTCCACCGAGTGCTAGAAGGACGCCCCTAAAACCAAACAGGGCCACGTGGTGCCTTGCCGAGGCCACCTTCTGACAGCCCGCTGCCTACTGGACAAAGCCTCGGTCCCTCAGCAGGACACGCGCGTCCTTCGCACTCTGCCCCCGCGCTACCTGCCCATCAGTCTCCCCTTCCAGTCCCGCAGGCGGCAGACCACCGCGCGCCTTCAACGCACCGGGTCTCATTTCCAATTTGCACACCACAGCACCAGCTGTCCCGCCTGCGCCCGGTACCCTAAGTCACCACGTAACCGTCGGCCGCTCCGGCCTGCAGGCCGAGCCTCTCTCCGGCTTCCCGCCGCCTCCCCCTTTCCCTTTCCCAGCAGCAGAGGGAGAAACCCGGCGCCCGGGGGGTGGGGGTGGGGGCCCTCAGACCGCCCCGGCCCACAGTTCTCACGCCCGGCGCCCCCTTCCCTGCACGGGCCGCGTTCCCCCCGGGCGGGTCCCGGCACAGTTCAGCGCGTCTCGGCGCGGAGGGGAGAACGGACGAAGGGGGTTCTGTCTCCCAGGTACATCAGCTCAACTCCTCCCCCCGTAGTCAAGGCCGGGGTGGAGGCCAGGAAGGAAGGGGTAGCCCGAGCGTAGCGCCAAGATGCCGAGGACCGGCGTGCTCTTACCACAAACACGGCCTCAGGAATCCCTAGGTGGAGCCGCCGGCCGTTCCCTGCAGCCACTTCTAACCCACAGCTTTCCTTAGAGAGCGCCATCTTGGGAAAGCGAGCGCGCGACAAACCGCCTCTCGAGCCGCCAACCAACGGTGGACCCTGATTGGCTTGCTCCCAGCTGCAGACCCGCCCCGCCCTTGTGAGTCTGCGCGCTCATTGGCGCGCAGGGAGCAGCCGCCCCCTCTCTAGGAGGACGAGGTGCCAAACCTGTGAGTGCTGATTGGCTGCGAGCAGGTGAGTGATAAGCGACGAAGTGTCGCGAGGGAGATGCTGGCTTTGCAGGAAGAACCAATGTGGTCTCCGGGATGGGAGGACTCGAGGGCCCTTGGAATCAGAGGTCAGGCTGGAACGCCAGTAACCGCGCCAGAACGGGCAGCACCCTCAAAATGGTCTTTGAAACGACTCGATCCCGCCTCTCGGCTACAAAGTGAATCCGGGACCTAGACGCCATCAGGGGCCTTGGTGTCGGTGCCTCTCTGGTCCCACCATCCCAGCGAGCTTCCTGGCCCTCAAAGGGGATTGGTTTTGTGCATGTTTAGGGGTGGAGCCGTTTGCCTGATTTTAATAAATACCCCGCCCATTGCACCAACCTTTCGCAAAAGCCACCTTCGATCAGAATCTTGCCACCCCAACTCAAACGTTTTCAAAACTTTGTATTCGATATACAAAATCCTAAACTCTCCCGAGATTTCCAGCCCTAAGGACTTCCCCAACGTCGTCCACCACTACACCCCTTTGAAAACAAGTGCGCCCTACAGACCTAAATAATTACTCTTTGATCTCTTTCTAACAACTAACCACCCTGTTGGTTTCTGCCTTTGCTTACACTGGAGTGCTTTCCAGTGAAGCGGTGCTTCAGCCATTCACACAAACCCTCCCATGAGCCAGCTCGCTTATGAATAAAGGATGTTAGTTCCCTTACTTAGGTGGGATACATGTGTAATAATAATAGTGATTAACATTTATCAAAAGCTAATTATGTGCCAGTCACGGAGTCATGTTACTTAATCGCCACAAGCTCAGTGGGACAAGGACTATTATCACCCATCGTTTACAGCAAACTAAAGAACCTTAAAAATGAACTGATAAAGTTTTGGGGTGATAGTGGGGTGATCTGGAGCCAATGGCCAAGAAGGAATTCTTGAAGACATCTTTGGTGCAAAAAGGTGATTTTATTAAAGCGTCGGGACAGGACCCGTGGGCAGGAAGAGCTGCACTAGGGGGTCATGACAGGTAACTGTTTATATACGCTCAGGTTGGAAAGGGGTTAGGGACAGTGTAAGTCTCTAAGGAATTTGGGAAGCAAGGTTTCCAGGACCTTGAGGGGCTAGCCGTCGCTTGGGAAACGCCATTTATTACCATTTAGTAAAACCTCAGTCCTGGGACCCTTCAGATGTATATCTGGGGGCCATAAGCTTGAAGTATGATTGCCAGCATATACCTTAGGGTAGGTGAGATAAGGAAGGTTCCAAAGGAATTTTTATATGTTAAAGTAGACTTACAGGTTCCTGGGGGTAAGGATAATGTTAAGCCAAGATTCCCTTTTGCCCCCAGCAAAGTGTAATCATAGAGGTGGCTGAGCTCCTAGAGGGAGGTCACTCTGCCGGTTTCAAGGACTTGTCAATGGGCTGTAGGCAGTAAGGGAACTTAATTTTTCTTTTGCCTTAGTTTCCCACATCACCATGGCAAGCACTTAAACCCCTTTCCTTTGTTATTGGGTAGCCAGGAATGTCCAAGGAGTATCACACATATCCCATCCCGGGTGGGGGGAGGTGCTGTTAGCCTGTACTTTGCCCTCAGCCTGCCCCATGCTCCCTCATCATGAACCACTGTGAGGCACCTGGGTGGCTCAGTTGGTTATGCATCCAACTTTGGCTCAGGTAATGATCTCACATTCACGGGTTCAAGCCTGAGTCAGGCTCTGTGCTGACACCTCAGAGCCTGGAGCCTGCTCGGGTTCTGTGTGTGTGTGTCTCTCTCTGCCCCTCTCCTGCTCATGCTCTGTCTCTCTCTCTCTCAAAAATAAACAAACGTTAAAAAAATTTTTTTAATGCTGACAGCAGTAATTTCTGGCCACGATTTTGAGTACTTGGAATTCTCACACATTGGCAGGAGGATAAAGTGGAACAGTTGTTTTTGGAAAAATTTTGGCAGTTTTGGGGCACCTGGGTGGCTCAGTCGGTTGAACATCCCCCTTTAGCTCAGGTCATTATCTCGCCGTTCAGGAGTTTGAGCCCCGGGGTGGGCTCTGTGCTGACAGCTCAGAGCCTGTAGCCTGCTTTGGATTCTGTGTCTCCCTCTCTCTCTGCCCCTCCCGGGCTCACACTCTGTGTCTCTCAAAAATAAAATAAACATTAAAAAAATTTTTTTTTAATTTGGCACTTTTAAGTTTAGACAAACACCTACTCTATGACTCACCCATTCTACTCCTATATATTTACCCAGGAGATATATCCACATTTGTCCGCAAAAAGATTTGTATAAGCATGCTTATAGAACTTGTATGCATACATAAGTTTAAAATTTGGTTTAGGGGAGCACCTGGGTGGCTCCATCAGTTAAGAGTCCGACATTTGGTTTTGACTCAGGTCACGATCTCATGGTTCACGAGATCAAGCCCTGCATCAGAATCTGCACTGACAGCACGGGGTCTGCTTGAAATTCTCTCTTCCCGCCCCCTCTCTTTCTGCCCCCCCCCCATGCTCACTCTCTCACTCAAAATAAACATTTAAAAATATTTTTAAAAATAAAATTTAGTTTAGGGGCGCCTGCATGGCTCACTTGGTTAAGCATCCGACACTTGGCTTGGCCTCAGGTCATGATCTCACGGTTCACGGGATCGAGTCCCACCAGCGCAGAGCCTGCTTGGGATTCTCTCTCTCTCCCTCTCCCTCTGCCCCTCCCCTGCTTGCACCCTCTCTCTTTCTCTGTCTCTCTCTCTCTCAAAATAAATAAATATACTTAAAAAAATAATTTAAAAAATTGGGGCACCTGGGTGGCTCAGTCGGTTAAGTGTCCGACTTCGGCTCAGGTCATGATCTCACGGTTTGTGGGTTCGAGCCCCGTGTCGGGCTCTGTGCGGACAGCTCAGAGCCTGGAGCCTGCTTTAGATTCTTTGTCTCCCTCTCTCTCTGCCCCTCCCCCTACTCGTGCTCTGTTTCTGTCTCAATAATAAATAAACATTAAAAAATTAAGAAAAAATAAATAAAAGTCTTTAAAAATAATAATAATAATAAAATAAAATTTAGTTTAAAAATAATGAGTAAGAAGAAAGATATTTTCAGATAAACAAAAACTGAGTTTATCACAAGCATAACTATACTAAATGAACTTCTAAAAGATATACTTCAGGAAAATGGAAATAACTCCAATACAAGAAGGGATAGCGGACAAAGAATTTGTAAACACATGGCTATATCTAAGCAAAAACTGTTTCTGTGAATACTAATCCTTTTTTTTTAAGTAAGCTGTATGCCCAACATGGGGCTCAAACTCACAACCCCCGAGTTGCGTGCGCTACTGACTGAGCCAGCCAGATGCCCCATATAAATATGAATACTTTTAATCTGGGGGGGGGGGGCTAAAAAATGGGACGGGGCTAAAATCCTGGGCCACCACAGGATGTAAGTTAGGAGGGAATGGCCTTACGGTTTAAAAGTATTCTATGGTTCTTGTGTTATTTGGGAGGGGAGATTAAGATATTAACTTTAGTTTTTGATAATTTTGCAGGGTACAATTTCAAGGATGACTATTACAACAAGAGAAGTAGAGTACATCACCTCTAAAACATTGAATTAAAGAGTCTCAAAAGTACTGATGGTTCAAATGAATGTTTATTTTCCTTGGCAGATGTGAGATTCAGTTCAGGCTGTAGAAAGATCATCGCCCTTTTTTCACCTCTGAATCTGAATCTTTGTGCTTTGGTACTTCTACATGGATTGTGTCTGCATGAAAGAAAGATAGAAATGTAAGTCTTTTATCATTTCTACATATTTTTCCTTGTGGTTATAAAATAAATTACAAATATTTTTACACAAACCTCTGGTCAATCTTATTATCTAATACTTGAAGCTTCGTCAGGCCTCCTAAAACAAACATTCAGGAACTAGGGGACGCAATATATCACCTAAAGACTGAAGGAAGAAACTTTGTAAAGACTTCTAGAAAACAGTGCTCTGAAGCAATGACACTCTCCCATATGCCTCAGCTACATGCATCTACGTTTCCATGCCTGCATCCACTTCTATGCCGAAGCTGTTTTCTCTAGCTGTGATACAAAACTTCTATTTTCTATACATCTGCTAGTTGAAATCCTCCCTATCATTTGATACTCATTACCCTGGAACCTTCAATCCCTGATTTAATCATTCCCTCCTTTGATTTCCCATGGTGGTTTGTGCTTTCCCATCTGTTTATCTGTTTATCTGGAATTTCCTTTCCCCACTCCATTGACTGGCTATCTATTTTTAAATCTTAGCAATCAACTTAGATAACACTTCTCTGGAAAGTTGTTCCTGAAATCTCCAGGCTGAATTATCCACCTGTCCAGAACTGATCCAGTTGGGTTTGTTGAATGAACGAATAAAAGGATTGCTGAGTAAGTATCAGAACCCAGTTGAGGTTTAGCAACACAAGTTTGTAGAAGACGAGGTCTGCACAGTTTGGTGTCTTTTTATATGCTGAAAATGTTAGAATTCGTTTTTCACCTATGAGAGACAAACAGTACACCAAACATGTATATGTTGTAAAACTCTATTCTGACACTGGCCCTGCCTCTGGTGATTGTACATCTCTGCCAAAGCCCTAAGCAACAACAGCTCAAACATATATTATTTCTTGTGGATGGAACAGAAGGATTGTTTGCTGGTCCTTAAGCCTGGTTGGGTATAAATCATGGGTTGAAGTGTCATTTGGTAAGGAGCTCCCACCGGGAGATTGAGCCTATGAATTTGAATGGAAAAGAAAACAAAAAGTAAAAACTTAATTACCATGTAATTGCTCTCCCAGTACGATACTACCAGGAGCACAAGTAGCCCCTCCAGAGTAAATGCCACACTTAATGAATGTCCGTGGAAAGGAATGTTAACTGCCAGAGAGAAAAAGAGATCGGTGAAGGAACTGCTAGTGAGATGGTGTGAAGGAAGAAGACCTCAAGAATAGTTCTTGAAAAGGAGGCATGAATTGACTACCAATAAGGCCTACAAAGCACTTTTTATGAGAAAAAGATCTCCTATATCTCAGGGCCAATAAACCTCATGGGAAAGAGAAGGGAAGTCTGTAGGTAGACATGGAACATGTTAAATATACAACAATATGTATGTATCTTTGATGAAATACTTTAGTACAGGCCTGTGATTTGATTTGATGATTTCAAGGTTAAACATGAAGGACATGTAGAAATTTTCCTGGCGCAAGGAATGAGGGAAGAACGGTAGGCACACCAGGTAACGGCGGTGGGTGGAGCTAGACAGGCATTCCGGGCTAAGAATTGATGCCCCGTCAATTGTTGCTTTGACATTTCTCTAGTTTGTATTACCTTTCCGGTGACCTGATAAGCTCAGATTTTTTTCCCAGCTTTGTTGAGGTATAATTGACAAATAAAGTTGTATATATTTAAAATGTACAACATTATGATTTGGCATTTGTATACAGATTTTAAAATATATTCAAACGATGAAAGAAGGACATTTAATGAAAGACAAATATAAGGAGGTTGCACAGGGCCATTAAGATAAGACTCTGGCCATTTTCCTTCCCTGTTTAAACCTCTTAAATGGCTCCTCACTAACTATAGTGTGAAACTCCTCAGCACGACGTCCCAAGCCTACTGCTTCTCTATCTTTATCTATTGCACTTCTTCCTCACAAGTGGAGGCGATCTGGGCTGTAGTTAAGGACAACTGGGGAAATGAGAAACTGTTGAAATGACTCGTATCTAAAGACTAATGTGTTGACCTGCTGAGAGGTTTCTGGTGATATGCACAGGACTGTGTCCTTGGTCTTCCAAATTATCTTTATCTAAGTTATCAATGAAACTGTAGAGGACATGCTCAATGAACATGTGGATAACATATATACTGGAAGGGATAATAAATATATTAAATCGACTCAGAAGCGTTAATATACTTTCCAGGCTAGAGATAGGATCCCAAATGAATAAGCTGAAGTTTAACAGAGAAAATTGTGAACTTTTGCTCTTGGATCGTAAAAAATCCCCATGGGGATACTGGGAGAAGTGAATAGGGGAGAAGTGAAAATGACTAATAGAATTTTAGTTGATAAAAAGGTTAAGCATTAGGGTTAAGGTTAAGTTTTCCTGTCCTTCTTGTTGTCTTAACCCCATGCCAGCAATTTAGAAGCAGCCCCCAGCTCTCTTCAGGGCACAGGGCTGCTGCCCCTGCAGGACTAAACAGAGGGCTTGATGAGACTTCCTGCCTTACAAACAGTGCTGCTTAGCAAGCAGTGCTTGCTGCTTAGCAAGATTGCTCTTGCTCAAGGACTGAGATCTTGGTCCACTTCCATGATTCTATCAGATATTGCACCCTGGAATAGCCCCATGCAGTGACCAGATGGAGCACCTGATCCTTCTAGGGAACCTAGGTGTACATGCATCCTTCGGTTCACCTGGGTCTGTAGTTACTCATGCCTGAGGGGTCAGATCCCCATTCCACAGTCCAGCCAATGCTAGGGACAACTTTGTACTAGCCCCCGCAAACTCCCTAGGAAATGGGCCCTATTCTGTTCACTTTTTTTAGGAAAGAATTTGTGACATAACCTGGCTCTTCTTGTAGGCTTTTAGTTTTTTTAATTATTTTTTTAACATTTATTTATTTTTGAGAGACAGAGCATGAGCAGGGGAGGGGTAGAGAGAGAGGGAGACACAGCATCTGAAGCAGGCGCCTTTTAGTTTTTACTTTGCCATCCACACATTTTGCTTCAGTCTCTGTTTGTATACTAACAACATATGCCATATGGTTACTGGTTCCTAACCTGGAATCGGCCTTTCTGACCGCCTATCCTTTCCTGTGGAGTATCTCAGCTCTGCCCCCATTCCCTTATAGTCCTAGTAAGTCTACTTTCTCCAGGCTTAGGGCCATACTGACTTCTAGCATATAGACATACCTAGCATCAGATAATACTCCTCTAATCCTCTTTTGTGGATTGGCAAATATATATTTTATATATTATAATATATATAATATATATTAACTGGCAAATATAGTTAATTATACAAGTTGCACAGAGAACTCCAAATGAAGACTGAAAAGAGCTGTGAAGTCAGCAAAGCATTAACAAAACAAAAAGACAGCCAACTGAATGGGAGAAGATATTTGCAAATGACATATCTGATAAGGGGTCAATATTCAAAATATACAAAGAACTTATAAATCTCAACACCAAAACACCCAAACAATCCAATTAAAACATGAGAAGACCTGCAATAGACACTTTTCCAAGGGAGACATCCAGGTGGCCAGCAGACACATGAAAAGATGCTCACCATCGCTCACCATCAGGGAAATGCAAATCAAAACCACAATGCAATATCACCTCACACCTGTCAGAGTGGCTAAAATTAAAAACACAACAAACAACAAGTGTTGGCAAGGATGCACAGAGAAAGGAACCCTCATGCACTGTTGGTGGGAATGCAAACTGGTGCAGCTACTGTGGAAAACAGTGTGGAGATTCCTCACAAAGTTAAACATAGAACTACAATAAGATGCAGTAATTCCACGAGTGGGTATTTACCCAGAGAAAATGAAAACACTAATACAAATAGTTAGATGCACCCCTGTGTCTACTGCAGCATATTGACAATAGCCAGGATGTGGAAGCAGCCCATGTGTCTGTCCATCAATAGACAAGAGAAGAAGGAAGATAGAATATTACGTAGCCATAAAAAAAAGATGAGACTGTGCCATTTGTAACAACATGGATGGACCTAGAGGGCATTATGCTAAGTGAAATAAGTCAGACAGAGAAAGACAAATACCATGTGATTTCACTTATATGTGGAATCTAAAAGAACAAAACAAATAAACAAACAAAAAGCAGAATCAGATCTGCAAATACAGAGAACAAACTGACAGTTGCCAGAAGGGAGGGGGTGGAGGGAGGGACAGAATGAGTGAAGGGGAGTGGAAGATAGAGGCTTCCAGCGATGGAATGAAAAAGTCATTGTAATAAAAGGTCTACATAAAAGTGCACAGAGAATATTGTCCATGATCTTGTAATAGCGGTGTGTGGTGACAGATGGCAGCTACACTTGTGGTGAGCACAGCATAATGTATACACTTGTCAGATCACTAAGTTGTATACCTGAAACTAATGTAACATTGTGTGTCAACTATACACAAAAATATTTTAAGAACCCTAAAATAAATTAAAAGAAAAGAAAACAGGTAGGAGGTAGGAGGAAAACTCAAGAGAGTATGGTGTTTCCAAATCTAGGGTGTTTCAAGAAGCATTCCTCTTCCCTCACTGGCCACTCCTGTTTTTGTTTTTGTTTTTTTTAATTTTAATGTTTATTTTATTTTTGAGAGAGAGAGTATGGGAGGGGCACAGAGAGAGGGAGACACAGAATTTGAAGCAGGCTCCAGGCTCTGAGCTGTCAGCACAGAGCCTGATGTGGGGGCTCAAACTCATGAACCATGAGATCATGACCTGAACTGAAGTCGGATGCTTCAACAACTGAGCCACCCAGGTGCCCCATGGCCACTCCTTTTCTACCTCCTTTGCAAGTTCCTCTGCATCTCCCTGCTCCATGAATAACAGGTCGTCCCAGGGCTCACTGCTTGGATCTGTGTTACAAAAGATCTACACTGACTCTTAGGTGATCTCATCCACTCTCTCATGACACTCTTCAGGACTTTCGCACTGACCATTCCCTCTCTCTGGAATTGATCTTCCACATGACCTATTTCCTCTCCTCTTTCAGTTTTCCACTCAAGTCTGAGTCATACTCTCAATGAAGTATTCACTGACCAGCCTATTTAAGATGGAAACCTACCCCAATACTCTTATTCTTCCTCCCTGCCTTAAATTTCTTCATAGCATGTGACCTTATTTTTTTATTGTGTGTACTCCCTACCATTAGAATGTATGTACCACAAGGGCATGGATTTTTGTTTCTTTCAATTATTGCTATATTCCCTTTCCTAAAACAGTACCTAGAACATAGTAGATGCTTAATGAATATGTGCTGGCTGAGTGATAGAAATGTAAGATAAGGACAGAAAAGTAATCATTGGGTAATAGTGGGGTGCTATTTATATGCGGTAGTCAAGAATGGACTCATTTGGTCAGATCCCTGAAGGAAGTAAGGTAGTGAAAGGCACAGAAAGTTGCAAGGGCCCTGAGCTGGGAGGGTGCCTGGTGTGCTCAAAGAACAGCAAGGAAGTCCCGTGCCTAGAATGAACTAAGCAAGGCAAGAGTGCCAGGATATGAAGACAGAGAGATAGCATGGGGAACCTTGGCTTTTACTCCAAGAGAAATGGGAGGGGGGGCAGTTGCACCTGAGTGGCTTGATCTAACTTATTCTGTAAGCCACTCATTTATGGAGCAAAAGAAAGAGAGGCATCAAGGAGGACTCCAAGGTGTTTGGCCTGAGCACCTAGAAAGACAAAGTTGCCATCAGCTGTGATTGGGATGGCTGTGAGCAGAACAGCTTTGGGGAGATCAGGAGTTCAGTGTTGCACCTGTACAGCTGGAGATGCTGATTACACATCCAGGTGAAGATGTCAGTTAGGTAGTTGGACATATACATTGGTAACAGGGAAGAGCTCTAGACTGGTGATACAAGTTTGGGAATCATCAGTATATAAAGGTACGTTTAAAGCCATGATGTAGATGGAATCACCAAGGGAATGAATGTTGATAGAGGAGGTGCCCAGAGATTGATTGTGGGGCACTCCAATATTCAGTGATGGGAAAGACAAAACTGAAAAGGAACAACGGGTTGAGAGTCTGATGTCTTAGAAGTCAAGTGGAAAAAAAGCAGTTTGAGGAGGGGAGAGTGGTCAGCTGTATCAAATACCACTGGTAAGACATAATGTGGACTGAGGAATAGCCACGGTTATGGTAATACCGAGGTCACTCATGACTGAAAGAAGAATGATGGGGGCAGACAGAGTCCTTACTGTAATAGGTTCAAGAGAGAATGAGAGGAAAAGTAGTAGTAACATAGCATATAGAGAATTCTTTTGAGAAAATTTTTGGTAATAAGTACAAAATAAGTACAAAAAGCAATCAATTTTTAAAAATCATATAAAATAATACTACATATTTTTCCATAGTAAAAGAATGGAAATGTTCTGGAAGGCCATACTTAAAATTCATCACAGTCATTGTCTCTGGAGGGATGGAGGGTGACTAGCACTGGAAGTGTGGCAAGATTATTTTGCTTTTATTTGTAAAATATCATTAAAAATGATCTGAAAAAAGTGTGACAAAACACTAACATTTGGTAATTCAGGATTTTGAGGTATGAATGGCTATTATCTTCTGTATTTTTAACATTTTTCCAAATTAACACCAACATCAAAAACATGAGTTAAATGGTGGTGAAGCTATGTAGGCTGAATGACTTCACAGTTTCCATTAACTGTATTATATCACATGACATTTATGGAGTGCACTGAAGCTATAAAAAGGGGAACTGCTGATTGCAAACAACTTTTAACCAAGTAAAGAAACATTTTAAATCATGAAAACATTGCCAAATAGGCAGAACAGAAATAATGGACTGAAATGAGTTAGAAACAAGTTGGATGAAAAACCTGAAATCAGAAAATTTCCAGACATTCTGCTCGTATTAACAATTTCTCCCATTGCAAGTCTTGAACAACAACCACAAATTCAGCCTTATTAATTTCACTTTTTTACCTGCTTAATGAAGAGTGGAAATGATCCCGGACAGCAAAGTGGCAAATAAAACAAAACAAAATGAAATAACAGCAAAATCCCTGCAGTAAAGGAGGTAAACCAGCAGCAAACAGTCGCTCATAACTCACAAACCAAGAACGTAAAGCAAGTTATACTTGAATCTCCATTATGTGCATATTGATTATTCCTATTTCGGATTATCTATTAATTTTAGAACAGCTTCCTCTAAATTATTGCACTGCCACACATCCCATCGCTTCCCCATTTCTAGGGTTCCTTTCTCAGTCCCCTTTAGCTATCTCACAAAGCCTTTGTGATATCATATCTCAAAGGGCTGCCATCTCTTTTTCCAATGCAAGGAAAGGATGTGGATGGATCACCTTCCATTTTAAATTATCTATATCATGCTTTTTTCCTGTTAGTGAAAATCATAGGGAATTTCAACTATATCTCCCACTCTTGATATCCTAAAAGGGTTTTTTCTTACCATTCTATACATAGGCTCTTGCTGTGAAGTCACTGGATAGGACCCTGGAGGTAGTACCTTGAAGAAAAGTGTCAATTGATATATAGTACATTTTCTACTAATATTTATTAAGAAATATTATAAGATACAAAAGAAACTCTGCTACATTTAATATTTAATATTGAGAACAAATATAGTGAACCATTTATAGCCAGGACAATGATCTTTCCTTGAACATGACAAATTTAGGACTAGACAGGCATATAAACCAATGAAATAGGAGATAGCACAGAAAAAACCCTCACATATCTAGTCAACTGATTTTTGACAAGGGTTCCAAGACCATTCAATGAAGAAAGGACAGTCTTCAACAGATAATGTGGGGACAACTAGATATTCACATGCAAAACAATAAGGTAGGACCTTTACCTCACAGTATATACAAAAATTAACTCCAAATTGATCAAAGACCTAAACTTAAGAGGTAAAACTATAAAAATCTTTGAAGAAAACATAGGGAGTGACTTTCATACCATCGGATTTGGAAATGAAATCTTCAATATGACACCAAAAGTCCAGGCAACAAAAGAAAAAAATAGATAAATTGGACTGCATGAAAACTCTAAAAATTTTGCACATTTAAGGACACTATCAAGGGAGTGAAAAGATAACCCATAGAATGGAAGAAAATATTTGCTATTCATATTTCTCATATATCTATATAAGAACATCTACAACTTAACAACAACAAAGCAAACAACCAAATTCAAAAATGGCAAAAGGTTGGGGCACCTGTGTGGCTCAGTCCGTTAAGTGTAGGACTCTTGATTTCAGATCAGGTCATGATCTCATGGTTCATGGGTTAGGTGCGTTTGGGCCTTGCATCAGGCTCTGCACTGGCAGTGTGGAGCCTGCTTGGAATTCTCTCTCTCCCTCTATCCCTGCCCCTCCCTCACTTGTGCTCTCTCTTTTTCTCAAAACAAATAAACTTTTAAAAAATGGCAAAAGATTTTGAATAGACATGTCCCCAAAGAAAATATACAGAAGGCAAAAAAGCACATGAAAAGATGCTCAACGTCACTAATCATTCGGGAAATGAAAATCAAAATCACAATGAGATACTAGTTCACACCCATTAGGGTGGCTATAATATATATATTTTTTAATCCAGAAAACAAGCTTTGGTGAGTTTGTTGGGAAGTTGGAACTTTCATGAACTGCTGTTGGGAGTATAAAGTGGTTTAGCCACTGTGGCACATAGTATGACAATTCCTCAAAACAATGAAGCATAGAATTATCATCTGATCCAGCAATCGTACCTCTGGGTATATACCCAAAGAACAGAAAGCAGGAACTCAGATACTTGTACACCAACGTTCAGTGCAGTATTATTCATAATAACCAAAAGATGGAAACAACCAACATGTCCATCAATGGATGAATGAATAAAGAAAATGTGGTAAATATATACAATGGAAAATTATTTAGCCTTAAAAGAGAATGAAATTCTGAGACATGCTACACTATGGATGAATCTTGAAGACATTACACTAGGTAAACTAAGGCACACACAAAAGAATGAGGTACCTAGAATAGTCAACTTGATAGAGACAGAAAACAGAAAAGTAGTCACCACTTAACATTTTGAATGCATTTAATGCCACTGAATTGTACAGTTAAAATGGTTAGGATCGTAAATTTTATTTTATATGTATCTTATCACAATAAAAAAAGTTTTAAAAAGATAACAGAAAAATACCTTACAAAAATAGCATATTAAGTCAGCAGGGAGTATGATCAAAATTCAAGTTTTCTAAAGTCCTTATGTTGTTTCAGAAGAAATTACTAACTTTAGACTTCCACAGTTTAACTATGCATGCTGTAGTCTCTAGGGAAACAGCAAACGGAGAGCATTAGAGTGTATAACTTCAGAGGTTAACAGGGGGAAAAATGCAAGGATGAGAAAAAGAAAATAATTACTGAAAGAAGAAAAGAAGCCCAAAACTGAGAGGGGAAAAAACAAAAACAGGAGGGAAGATATCCTATAGTAGGAATACCCAAATATATCCATAATCACATAAAATATATTTACTAAACTCAAGGTAAAAGCTAAGGATTGGTTTTAGTTGCAGTTAAAATCTAGTCAGCGCAGACAACCTGCCTCTCCCACTGAGCACCTAACTATCAAAGCTGGATCAAAATCATGGAAAGAGCCTAAATGTCCATCAACTGATGAATGGATCAGGAAGCTGTGGTTCATCTATACAATGGAATACTACACGGCAATGGGAAAGAATGAAATCTGGCCACTCGTAGCAAAGTGGATGGACCTTGAGGGCGTCATGCTAAGCGAAATAAGTCAGGCGGAGAAGGACACATACCATAGGTTTGCACTCATAGGTCTAACAGGAGAAACCCAACAGAGGACCATGGGGAGGGGAAGGAGGAAAAAGAGTTAGGGAGAGGGAGGGAGACAAAACACGAGAGACTCTTGAATCCTGAAAACAAACTGAGGGGGGAAGGGGAAGGGGGAAAGGTAAAGGGGGGGTGATGGTAATGGTGAAGGTCACTTGTGGGGAAGAGCACTGGTGTTATATGGAAACCAACATGACAATAAACTATAAAGTTAAAAAATAAATAAATAAAAATAAAAGCTGGATCACACGCCTGGGCAGCTATTAGAACACTGGAAAGTAAGTATCAATAGGCGGATCAGGAAAAAAAAAATCCCGAATCAGAAGTACCACTGAACTGGCAGTGGAGTCATCATTTTTCCCTTCCACTATCCCCACACTGGACTCCAAGCAGCCTAAAACTTGGAAGAGATCACTGTTGTACAGATGAGAGAAAACTCCAGAAGTCTAGCTCTGGCCTGCGTGAGAACTTCTAAAGCTCAGGGAAAGTCAGAAAGTACCCCGTACGGTACTCACACCCCAGATCCCAGGCAGTCCTAGGGCAGTGCTAGCTTGGCAGCACAAGTGGCCTGCAGGGAAAACCGGAAGAGCCAAACATCCGAGGGAGGGAAATATTCTTCTTCATCGGGGGAGCTCTGGCTCCGTGAGGGGAGGGATGAAAACTTGAAAAAAAAAATTCTTTCTGCCCTACTACCACTTGGAACCCTGACTTGTCTCAGTCACAGAAGTGAGGGTGTTGGGGGCCAGAGGAAAAAGAACGAGAGTCCCAGGAAACTGGAAAATACTGGAGAGAGAGGAGAGATACAAAAGCACAGGGAAGCTGTTTATTAACTACTAGGGTCATGATCCCCCTCGCCTCACCCCTGGAGGGGCAGATCTGGTCTTTATTTATTTTTTTTTTAAATCGTAATTCCAGTACAGTTAACATGTGGTGTAATATTAGTTTCAGGAGTAGAATTCAGTGATTCATCACTTACATACAACACCCAGTGCTCATCCCAACATGTGCCCTTCTTAATCCCCATCACCCCTCTAGCCCATGTCCCGCCCACATCCCTTCTGGTGACATTCAGTTTGTTCTCTATCATTAAGAGTCTGTTTCTTGGTTTGCGTCTCTTTTTCTTCCCTTTGCTTGTTTGTTTTCTTTCTTAAATTCCACATATGAGTGAGAACATGTGGTATTTGTCTTTCTGTGACTGACTTATTTTGATTAGAATAATACTCTCTAGCTCCATCCATATTGGTGCAAAGGGCAAGATTTCATTCTTTTTTATGGCTGAGTAATACAGATATTTTCTTTCCTCAGATCTTGGAGTAGGGTTCAGTAGAGGGCTGGAATAAGGGATAGGGCTAAAGTTACGGCTTGGGTGAGTGTATGGACCTATTGTCCTTCAGTTCAGAAACCTCTCCAGAGGGAGAAGTTTAGGATGAGAATCATGGTCAGGGTGAGGGCTTAGAGTCAGTGGTTAGTGGTTAGCAGTTAGGGGTTAGGGTTTGAGTTAAGATGACATGACAAGATTTCCTTCTTCATGGCTAATACTCCATTGTATATACACATCAAATGTTTCTTTTTTCAGATCATGGGTTTTGTTTAGGCCTGGAATAAGGGTCAGGGCTAGGGCCAGGGTGGGAGTATGGGCCTACTGTCCTGCAGTTCAAAGACCTCTACTGAAGGCTGAGTTTAGGTAGAGGGTTATGGTCAAGGTGAGGGCTTAGGGTTAAGGGTTATTGGTTACCAGTTAGGGATTAGAGTAAGGGTCTGATTTAGGATTAGGTTTTCAATTAGAATACTCTCTAGCTCCATCCATGTCATTGCAAGCGGGAAGAGTTCATTTCTTTATGGCTGAATAATATTCCATTGTAGATATATACCACATCTTTATGCATTCATCTCTCGAGGGACACTTGGCCTGCTTCCATAATTTGCCTAGTGTAAATAATGCCGCAATATACATAGCAGTGCACGGATCCCTTTGCATTAGTGTTTTTGTATTCTTTGGGTAAATACCTAGTAGTGAATTTGCTGGATCATAGGGAAGCTCTATTTTAACTTTTTGAGGACCCTCCATACTGTTTTCCAGAGTGACTGCACCAGTTTGCATTCCATGAACAGTGTAAGAGGGTTCCCCTTTCTCCACATCCTCGCCACCATCTGTTATTTCCTGTGTTGTTAAGTTTAGCCATCCTGAAAGTTGTGAGGTGATATCTCATTGTAGTTTTGATTATGCATTTCCCTGATGGTGAGTGATGATGAACATCTTTTCATCTGTTGGCCACCTGTATGTCTTCTTAGAGAAATGTCTGTTCATGTCTTCCGGCCATTTTTTAATTGGATTATTCATTTTGGAGTATTGATTTTTATAACTTCTTTATAGATTTTGGATACTAATCCTTTATTGGATCTTCCATTTGCAAATATCTTCTCCCATGCTGTAGGTTGCCTATTATTTTTGTTGTTTCCTTTACTGTGCAGAAGCTTTTTATTTTGTTGTAGTCCCAACAGTTTATTTTTGCTTTTATTTCCCTTGCCTCAAGAAACTAATGTCAAAAGGAAGCCAGCGTATCTATACTTGTACAAAATAGACTTTAAAACAAAGACTGCAATAAGAAACAAAGGACATTATATAATCACAAAGGGGATGATCCAAGAAGATATAACAATTATAAATATTTATACATCAAACATGGGAGCACCCAAATACATAAAACGGTTAATAACAAACATAAAGGAACTAATTGATAGTAATACAAATAATAGTAGAGAACTTTAACACCCCACTTAGACCAATGGAAAGATCATCTAACCAGAAATTCAACAAGGAAACCGTAATGACACTCTGGAACATATTTTCTTTTAGAGAGAGAAAGAGTGTGTAAGCAGGGGAGAGGGGCAGAGGGAGAGAGAAAGAATCCCAAATAGGCTTCACGGTCAGTGTGGAACCCAATGCAGGGCCCGATCCCATGACCCTGGGATCATGACCTGAGCCAAAATCAAGAGTTGGACACTCAACCAACTGAGCCACCCAGGCACCCTGAACAGATGGATTTAACAGATATATTCAGACCATTCCACCCTAAAACAGCTGAATACACATTCTTTTCAAGGGCACATGGGAACATTCTCCAGAATAGATCACATATTAGTTCTCAAAACAAGTCTCAACAAATTCAAAAAGACTGAAGTCATAAAATGCAACTTGTATGACCACAACACTATGAAAAAAAGAAGTCAACCACAAGAAAAAATCTGGAAAGCCCACAAGTACATGGAGGTTAAAAAACATGCTACTAAACAATGAATAGGTCAAAAAAGAAATCAAAGAAGAAATAAAAACTTACAGCTTCTTACTCAACATGTCTCTGAAGGCAAGGGAAATAAAAGCAAAATTGACCTATTGGGACCTCATCAAGATAAAAACCTCTGCACTGCAAAGGAAATAAGCAACAAAACTAAAAGGCAACTGATGTAGTGGGAGAAGATATCTGCAAATGACATATCAGATAAAGGGTTAGTATCCAAAATCTATAAAGAACTTAACAAACTCAACACCCAAAAAACAAATAATACAGTGAAGAAATGGACAGAAGACATGAAAAGACACTTTTCCAAAGAAGACATCCAGATGGCCAACAGTCACATGAAAAGATGCTCAACATCATTCATCATCAGTGAAATACAAATCAAAACCACAATGAGATACCACCTCACAGTGGTCAGAATGGCTAAAATTAACAACTCCGGATACAATAGATGTTGGCAAGGATGTGAAGAAATGGGAACCCTCTTGCACTGTTGGTGGGAATGCAAACTGGTGCGGCCACTCTGGAAAACAGTGTGGAGGTTCCTCAAAAAATTAAAAATAGAACTACCCTATGACCCAGCAATAGCACTACTAGGAATTTATCCAAAGGATACAGGAGTGCTAATTCATAGGGGCACACGCACCCCAGTGTTTATAGCAGCGCTTTCCACAGTAGCCAAATCATGGAAGGAGCCTGAATGTCCATCAACTGATGAATGGATAAAGAAGATGTGGTTTGTATATACAATGGAATACTACTTGACAATGAGAAAGAATGAAATCTTGCCATTTGCAACAATGTGGATGGAACTGGAGGGTATTATGCTAAGTGAAATAAGTCAGTCAGAGAAAGATATGATATGTTTCCACTCATATGTAGAAATTGAGAAACTTAACAGAAGACCACGGGGGAAGGGAAGGGGAAAAAATCGTTTCAAATAGAGAGGGAGGCAAACTCATAAGAGACTCTTGAATATAGAGAACAAACTTAGGGTTGATGGAGGGAGGTGTATGAGGGAGGGGAAATGAGTGCTGGGCATTGAGGAGGGCAATTCTTGGGATGAGCACTGGGTGTTGTATGTAAGCGATGAATCATGGGAATCTACCCCTGAAACCAAGAGCACACTGTATACACTGTATGTTAGCTAACTTGACAATAAATTATATTTTTTAAAAAACTTAAAAAAAATAAAGTTTTAGTTAAGTGTATTAAAAAAATGGCATGCAAACAAATGAAAATGAAAACACACTGGTAGATCTGATCTCGATGAGCATACCAATGAATGATCACAGGGGAGAGACCAACACCCAGATCCCAGGCTGACCCTCGGGTGGCGCACATGCAGGAAGGGCCCAAACAGTAGCTCAAAGGCTGTGGAAACCAGGCCGACTGGTAGCACAGGCCAGAGAAAGAGGCAGAACGTGCACCTTATGCCTAACCAGGCCAAGTGCCTGCTACAACACAAATATCAACATTTTTCATAAAATTTAACAAGTCCCAGAGTCAAAGTCATAGGCAAAATGTCCAGGATGCAATCCAAAATTACTTGGCACATGAAGAAAACCATGAATATGTCAACTTTCATGATAAAAAGGTAATCAACATACACCAATGATAAGATGACACAGAGAGTGAAATTATCTGACAAAGACTTTAAAGTGGCTATTATAATTTGTAGCAACGTGGATGGAACTCGAGGGTGTCATGCTAAGTGAAATAAGTCAGGCAGAGAAGGACAGATACCATATGTTTTCACTCATAAGTGGAACAGGAGAAACTTAGCAAAGGACCATGGGGGAGGGGAAGGGGGAAAAATAGTTGGGGAGAGGGAGGGAGGCAAACCATGAGAGACTCTTGAATACTGAGAACAAACTGAGGGCTGATGGGGGAGGGAGAGAAGGAAAGGGGGGTGATGGGCGTGGAGGAGGGCACTTGTCGGGATGAGCACTGGGTGTTACATGGAAACCAACTTGATAATAAACTATAAAAAACAAATAAAATAAAGTGGCTATTATAAAAATGCTTGAATGAGTAATCATGAACACTCCTGAAATAAAAGTTAAAATAGAAAGCATCAGCAAAGAGACAGAAGATCCAGGAAAAGCCAAATGGAAACTTCAGAACTGAAAATGCAATAAATGAAATCAAAATACCCAATCGACAGACTCAATATCAGAATGCAGATGACAGAGGAAAGATTCACTGAACTTGAAGACAAACCAATAAAATAATTCATTCTGGAGAACAGAGAAAAAAAGATTCAAAAGAACCAAAAAGAGCCTGAGGGACCAGTGAGACAACCATCTAAAGGTCCAATATTTGTGTTCTTAGAGTCTCAGAAGGGGAAGAGAACGACTGGAGTGCTGAAAAGATATACAAATACATACTTAAAAAGCTGTACAAACTGGAACAGAACAAACCCCCCAAATCCATGCCATCACATTCAAACTTCTGAAAATGAAAGACAAAATATATTGAAAGAAAAATTTTACAATATCTATAGGGGAAGAAATGATTCAGCTGACTGTGGAGTTTTCATCAGAAACCATGGGGCCAGGAGGAAGTGGCCCATTTTTTCAAATGTTGAAAGAAAAGAACTGTCAGTCCAGAATTCTGTATCCAGTAACAACGGCTTTAGGAATGAAGGTGAAATAAAGCCATTCTCAAATGAAGGAGAAATAAGAGAACTCATAGCCAGAATTGCCAGAATTGCTGGTGGATGTTCTTCATATAGAAGGGAAATGATACTAGAAGGAAACTTGGACTATCAGGAATGAAGGAAGAGCAATAGAAATGGCAAATATCTGAGTAAATATTATAGGTTATCCTCCCATTCTTGAGTTCTGCAAAAGGTGTAGGATTGTCTGATCAGTCTTCTCAGTGTAACATATGTATAGACAACTGTAACATAAAAGGAGGAAATAAGGAGATCTATATGGTGCTAATGTTTCTACATTCCAACTGAAATGGTAAAATTTTGATTCTAATGGACGGTGAAAAGTATGTGTGTTGTACCTGCTAGAGCAAACACTAAAAAACCACACACAGAGATATAGTCCAAATCACGACACATAAATTTAAATGAAATACTATTCTAAAATATATTCAAAGAACCCAAAAGAAGGCAAGAAAGAAGAAACAGAGGAACAGCAACAATGACAATGAATAAAGGGAACAAACAGAAAATAATAAAATGGTAAACCAAATATAAACACATCAGGATCTAGTTGACATTTATAGAACATTCTACATTAACAGCAGAATGTTTTCAAGTGTTCATGGAGTGTTCACCAAGATAGACCATATCCTGTGTTATAAATCAAAAGTTAACAAATTTAAAAGAATTTAAAGGATACAACATACTTTCTCTGACCATAAAGGAATTAAACTAGAAATCAATACTAAAAAAATCTTCCAACACTTAGAAATTAAACAACATACCTCAAAATAACCCATGACTCAGAGAAGTTAAAAATACATTGAACTGGAAAAAAATGAAAATAAAACATCTAAATCAGGGCCTAGCAAGAGTTTTATACCATTAAACAATATATTACAAAGAAGAAAGGTATCAATCAATAAACCTCTATCTTAAGAAACTAGGAGGTGAAGAGCAAAACAAGCTCAAATCAAGCAGAAAGAAGGAAATAACGAAGACAAAAGCAGAAATCAGGGGATGCCTCGGTGGCTCAGTCAGTTAAGCATCCAACTTGATTTTGGCTCAGGTCATGCATGATCTCATAGTTCATGAGTTCGAGCCCCGTATCGAGCTCTGTGCTGAGCGTGAAGCCTACTTAGGATTCTCTCTCTCTCTCTCTCTCTCTCTCTCTCTCTCTCTGCCCCTCCCCCCTTGCACATGCATGCATGCACGCTCTCTCTAAAAAATAAAAAATAAATTTAGAAAGCAGAAATTAATACAATTAAAAAGAGAAAAGCAATAGAGAAAATGCAATGAAACTGAAAGTTGGTTGTTTGATATGATTGATAAAATTGACAACTGCATCAAGATTGCCAAAACAGAAGATGCAACTCACCAATAATCAAGAATGAAAGATGGAAATCACCAGACCTTGTAGCGATTTAAAGGAAAATAAAGGAATGCTACTAATAGCTTTATGAATGTAAATTTGACCCAAACTGTTAAGTTGTTTCTGCATTTCTTCCTTTTTATTCCAAGCCCAAAACTTCCTTGCTGTAACCTTTCTAGGTTCTTAGTCATCTGTGTCCTCCATGAAGCAGCACAGCCACACCTTTCCTCGGCACGTTTTGAAATTACTTATTCCTGTTTCCCAAATCCTCTCAAAATTCCCACTCCTAGAACACACCTCAGCTGCATATTAGGAAAAACAAAGTCACTATGTGCTCAAGAGTTAACATGCAGTTTGTTATGTCATTGGACCAATGAGGTTTTAAAGCAAAATCATATAAAAATAGCACAGGTCCACATCCTTAAGCCCTTGGGGCCAAATGTGCTTTGGAATTCAAAATGTTTTCTATTTTGGAAAAATAATTTAGAAATTACACAAAGACCATACTAGTAACACCCTGGGGGTTGAGGGCTGGAATATCACCCTGTAATCAAGCACATTAATGTTTCTGCAACAAAATCCAAATGCAAAATGTAGGTGTGAATATCTACACTTCCATAAATGAGGACGACAGCCTCGTTGTAGTTCAGGTAAAGTTTTGCAGCCAAAAGAGTTTGTTGCAAACTTAACAACAACAAAACTTGTTTTCTGGAGCTTTTAAATTTTAGAATCGCAAATAATTTATTGGGGACCCATATTTCAACTTTCAATCTATTAGCAACCCTCTCTCAAATCTCTCTCTCTCTCAAATCTTTGGAGCTACTGCCACCATTCTAGCATTCTAGGTAATAACACATAAGAAACGTTACCATGTGATGAACAGGAGGAGTGGAAACACGCTTCCAGATGGTTGATGTGCACTTGTAGGTATTCAACTGCCACTTCATTTCACCAGTAATGTCCATGTCTGAAGGCTGAGGCCACTTCATGTCAGATCTAAGACGGGATTTATAAATCAGCCCATTTTGGAGAATGACAAATCTACCATTTAAACATGAAGTCACAAAACAAAGCCAAAAAAGCCCATTGGCTGTTTTGTCGATGAAACTAAGTTATTATAAAACTAAATGTTTCTGCTGGGTTTTGAGTTCATAGAAAGAGTTCAATGGTAGCAATTTCACATAAAAAAAAAAAAAGTGACTTGAGGGGCACCTGGGTGGCTCAGTCAGTTAAGCCTCCGACTTCAGCTCAGGTCATGATCTCACAGTTCATGGGTTCGAGCCCCACATCGGGCGCTGTGCTGACAGCTTAGAGCCTGGAGCCTGCTTCCAATTCGGTGACTCCCTCTCTGCCCCTCCCCCATTGGTGCTCTGTCTCTGTCTCTCAAAAAATAAGTAAATGTTAAAAAAATTTTTTAAAAAAGTGACTTGAGTGAATACATTTTATTCTAAGCTATTTTAATAGTTTATTTAGAGAAGAAACTAGTATTCTCCAATGGTGGCAGGTTGAAGGGGCACTAAGGTAAGAGACAGAAGTATTGAATTCTGAGCCCCATGAAGCTATTCACTAGCTGTGTAACCTTGATTAAGGAAATTCTCATTTGTAATATGGGATTTACCTGTCTGCTTTATACAATTAAAGTTATTAGGAGAATAAATAATTCTAGATAGAAAATATTTTATATAAATATGAGAATAAATAGAAAAGGAAATAAACTTATGTTCTTGTCCTAAAAGCTCCTATTTATTCCATATTTGTCATTTGATTTACATAAGTTTAATTTGTATCTAAGTGATACAGAATTTAAAAAGTCAAATAATGCTAAAAGATCTAAAACCAAAAACATCAGTCACCACTTCCCCTTCCCAAAGAGGGGGGGAGAGGGAGAGGGAGGGAGGGAGAGAGAGAGAGAGAGAGAGAGAGAGAGAGAGAGGTGTGTGTGTGTGTGTGTGTGTGTGTCTACCTTATATATGTAAATATAAAAGTACTACAGAGGTTAATAGCCCTGACTGTAGAACAAGACTGCCTGGGTTCAAATCCCACTTCAGCTACTTCCTAACTGTATAAGGTTGGGCAGGTTACAGAATTTCTGTATCTCAATTTGCTCATATGTGAAATGTGGATTCGTTGCATTCATTCAACAAATATCCATTAAGTATCTACTAGGTGCCAGACACTATTCTCGGTGCTTAAAATACATAAAACAGATGAACACATCTGCCTTCATAGATCTAGTGGAAATAATAACTATCTCAGGTTGAAAGACTTTTTTCCTGGAGACATCTCTCTTGGAGCTCTATATCCTATCGTTCCAATCTATCGTGCTCTCCAAGCCAATTGTACAAATGTCACCCTGGGATTTCCACTGTTGCTATATTGGGAATTCCTTCCACCTCTCACTTCAATCGGGTTCGCTGTTTCCCTGAATCCCATGTGTTCCTCTTTGTTAGTCCTCTGTTTTCTTGGAGCACACCCTGTAGGAGCTTCCTGAGCAAAGACACATGGTAAGTAAGCTTTTTTTTTGCATTTTTTGGATTTTGAAAATGTCTATTTAACTGTTGCATTTGGTTGGGGGCTTGTCTGAGTACAAACTTGTAGACTAGAAATAAATTTCACTAAAATTTTTTAACAGGTTGAAGTATTATCTTCTAGCTTCCCGTGTTCTTATTTTAAGGTCCAATGTTACACTTATTTCTGATCCATTGTTTGTGCTTCATTTTCCTCAATTCTTGACACTTTAACCTTTCTGTTAAATCCCTCTAATATTATGATGTTTCAAAGTTCAATTCTGGACCTACCATTATCCTCTTTACTCTCTACCAAGAGGAAGTAATCAAGCCTTATGACTTTAACTACCACAGTGTTTAGGGGCTCCTGGCTGGCTCGGTCAGAAGAGCATGTGCCACTTGATCTCGGAGTTATGAGTTCGAGCCTCACACTGGGTATAGAGATTAATTTTTTTTAAATCTTAAAAAAAAAAACTACCAAAGTTTTCAGCTCTAGCTCTAATATTCAGACTCCTATTTCTACCTCTCAGATATCTCATACATATCTGAAACATAACATGTCAAAAGAGAACGCTTGATTCAACTTGCTGCCTCCAACTATTTCTCCTTCAATCCTTCCCATCACGATATGTGACACTACTATCCATGCAGCAGCTCAAACCAAAAACTTAAGCAGCATCCCTAATCTTTCTTATTTCCTCATCTCTAATATCCATCAACTCTACCTTCAAAACATGTCTCAGACACATCCACTTTTCATTACATCGCCTCTACCACCACCATCCCAGTGTTTCAGACAGCACACTCCAGGAAAAAAAAGCAGCAGCCTATATAGGTAGCATAATTTTGAAATATATTCCTGGATTTTATTTGTGAGCTCGGCCAGGAACCCATGATACAATGGCATATCTGTAATTCCTTTTTAAAAATTTATGTAGTATTTGTTCCATGCATGTTTCTGCTTCTTGGATGAATTCTGTTGTTTATATTTTGCTTGGAAATCATCAATTTACTCCAAATTTTCAAATATGCTGTTGGCACAGCGCTGCATAAAATATTTGCTTTTACTTAATCTCGCCTACATCTGTGGCCACATCAGTCCTCTCGATTTCGTGTTGTTACACTTTTACATTCTCTTTACTGTTTAGTCAGGGGAGCTTATTTTATTAGACCTTACAAAGAAATAAGTTTTGCATTTATTTTTGTTTGCAATTTTATTAATTTGAGGTTTTAACTTTATAAATTTTATCTAATGTATTTTTTATAATTTTATATAGATTTTTTAAGACAAAAACTAAATGCTTATTAATGTCTATTTTTCAATAGACAATGATGAAATTTTCCTCTGAGTTTAGCTTTCGATAGTTTGATAACTTTCCTTTGGATTTCCTCTCTGACAAAGTTATGGGCTATTTATTTATCTATTTAAATTAAAGTTAGTTAATACACAGCATAGTATTGGTTTCAGTAGAGCCCAGTGATTCATCACTTATCTGTGACACCCACTGCTTATTCCAACAAGTGCCCTCCCTAATGCCCATCACCCCTTTAGCCCATCGCCCCATCCACTTCCCCTCCAGCAACCCTCAGTTTGTTTTCTGTATTTGAGTCTCTTATGGTTTGCCTCCCTCCCTGTTTTTATCTTCTTTTTCCTTCCCTTCCCCTATGTTCATTTGTTGTGTTTCTTAAATTCCATATATGAGTCTTTCTACAACTGACTTATTTTGCTTAGCATAATATACTCTAGCACCATCCATGTTGTTGCCAATGGCAAGATTTCATTCTTTTTGATCGCCGAGCAGTAATCCATTGAATATATCTACCACATTTTCTTTATCCATCTGTCAGTCAATGGACATTTGGATTATGTTGTTAAACTTATAAATAGTAAGATTCATGGTCAACTTTTTATTAATGAGTTCTAATTTCATTAGACTATGACAGAATGTAGCCTGTAAAATTCTGTAGTTTTTTGCCAAGGTGTGATTGCTTTGAAGAAAATGAACATTCCCTGTGTGTGTGTGTGTGTGTGTGTGTGTGCGTGCACTCAGGTTTATTATTTATTATGCATTATTCAAATTCCTCTATGTCCTTACTCACAGTTTGCTTACTAGATTTGTCCAAAAATAAAAGAGATGGTTTGAAATCACCCTTATAATTGTATATTTCTTAAATTCTCCATGTATTTCTAATAATTTTTGCTTCATGTATTTAACTTTGTGTATACACAAAATAGTGCCTCCATAGTGTCTTTTCTCATTGTATGGTATCCCTCCTAATTCTATGTAGTGATTTTAAACTTACATCCCACAGTATTTGTTGTTAATATTATCACTTCTGCCTTCCTTTGGTTTCCATTTGCCTGCTTTTTGGAGGGTTTTTTTGGCTGAAAATGTAGGGATTCACTCACTGAAGTAACACTGATTATATTAAGACGCTGAGGAGCTCCAACTAGTGGTTTTATAGTCTGTTTAATAAAATAAAAAGTAAGTATTATTCACTTAATCGAGTCTATATAATAAAGAAAAGAACCAAGAGTACAAAACCATGAGGAATGCCAATATTTAAGGCATGCTTAGTAAAAACAGATCCTCCAGATGAACCATGAAGTGGACTGTCGGATGGGTGGGAAGAGAACCATGCAATACATAATATAATACACTTTAATCAAGAACTTTGCCTACGAAAATTGGGATAGTATATAACAAATAAATTCTCTATATAAATTATTGAAGGAAAAAATTCTCATAGTTTTTTAACAAATGATTCCTATATAGAATGTAAAATAATTATTTTCTAGTTGTTATTCTCATGAGTCTCTTCCTCTAATGTGTGTATTATTGGCTGTCCTTTTTAAATAATAAAAACTTACTTGTTGACTGGGTTTTCTCCAATGTTAAGATCTGTTTCATAAAACAAACAAATTTCACATTATTTTTGTATACTTTTTCTTAGAATGCATTTAAATATAAATATATATGTCCAAAATGTTAATTTAAAAATAGATGCTTACTTCCTGCAAAGGTAGCAGGCAAGCAATCCAGACTGTTTGCAATGATTTTTCTACCTTGCTGTCTGGCTCCAACACATTTGCGGACTTGTGAATGTAATGCTAGTTATAATATATCATATAGGGAAAATAATCTGAAAATAAGAGACAGAATTAGATGAAAGCCTAAAGCAAATTTATATCAATACAGTAATGATATATATGTACCTCCCATTACAAACTAAAATTATTAGGTGAATGAGTATAAATAAAGTCATATTAAATTATTCATTAAATACATTTTAATTGAGCACTTGTTAGACACTATACTTGGTGCTGAAGATAAAGTGAAGACATAAGAGAAAACTCCCTGCCTTCATGCAGCCGACATTCCATTGGAGACATAAAATAACCAAGATAAATAAAGTATATTTTGCTTGTGGTAAGTGCTAAGGGAAAAAGTCAGAGAAAGAGGTATGATATGTTGGTGGGGGAGGGGTATTTAAATTTTAGATAGGAAAAGTTCACTGAGAAGGGGACTTTTAAGTAAAGACCTAAAGTATGTAAAAGTGAACCATGTGCATCCAGCAGAAAGAACGTGAACAAAGGCCCTCGGGAAGGAGTATATTTGAAGAATAAGAAGGAGGCAAATGTGTCTGAAGTTAGAGTAATCAAAGGGGTCAGAAAGGCAATTGAGGGCATTGTAAAGAATTGTAAGGACTTTGCTTTTTACTCTGAGGCCACCACCTTAGGCCAACTTCCCTGACATGGGGAAGCCACTGGATAGAATTGAACAGAGGAGAGACATGACCTGATTTGGTTTTTTTTTTAATGTTTATTTATTTATTTTGAGAGAGAGAAGGAGAGAGAATCCGAAGCAGGTTCTGCACTGTCAGTGCAGAGCCTAACGACGGGCTCGATCCCATGAACCATGAGATCATGACCTGAGCCAAAATCAATAGTCGGATGCCTAACCAACTGAGCCACCCAGGCGCCCCTATCTGACTGGCATTTTAATGAGATCACCCTGTTGTGTAAAGAAGGACTGTAGAAGGCAAGGGAAGAAGCAGGGAGGTGGTCTGAAAGCCCTTGCAGCAGTCCAGGTCAGAGATGATGGTAACTTGAACTAGGGTGGTAGCACTGGAGATAGTGAGAAGTGGTCAACATTTAGATATGTTCTGAAGGTAAAATCAACAGGTTTGGGATAGAGTATCAGAAGCTAAGTTTTAGACATATTAGTTTTAGAACCCTACTAGATAATTCAAGTAAAATCACTAAATAGACACTTGGATATCAATTCTGGAGTCCAAGAGAAATGGCTGTAGCTAGAGATACTAATGTGGGGTTCCTTATCATGTAAACAGTGTTTAAGGCTTTGAGCCTGGATGAGGTCATCTAGGAATGAGTAAGTATATGTATAGAAGAGAAATGAGGAGAAATCAGTAAAAAAAAAAAAAAAAAAAGTCTATAAAGGAACCAAGAGTTACATAAGAAGAAAACCAATAGGGAAACTTAAGAAAGTGTATCAAAGAAGTGGGAGTGATGAACTGAGGGGACCCAATAAGATGAAGACTGAATAGTCACCATCAGATCCTGCAATGTGGAGGTGACTGGTGACTTTAATAAGACTCATTTAGTGGTGTAGGAGCTAAAAATAGGGCTTAATGTGGTTTATGAGGAAATAAGGGAAATGTTTATACACTTTTTCTTAGGAACTCTATGAACAGGTGGACAAAATAATCAATGAAGATACAGAGGATCTGAAAAAACACAATTCACAACCTCGGCCTAACTGACATACACAGAATACTGTATCTAACAACAAGAGGACGCCGTTTTCTAGTGCACATAAAACTTCTACCAAAAAAAAAAAAATGATAATATGCTGGGCCATGAAGGAAGTATCAACAAATTCCAAAGGACTGAAATTATAGCAAAGGTTTCCTGACATAATGCAACCAAGCTACAACTCAGTAGCAAAAAAGATCATTAGAAGATCCCCAGATGTCCAACAGACATATGGAAAGATGCTCAACATTGCTCATCATCAGGGAAATGCAAATCAAAACCACTATGAGATGCCACCTCACACCTGTCAGAACGGCTAAAATTGACAACTCAAAACAACAGGTGTTGGCGAGGATGTGGAGAAAGGGGAACCCTCTTGCACTGTTCATGGAAATGCAAACAGGTGCAGCCACTCTGGAAAACGCTGAGGTTCCTCAAAAAGTTACAAATAGAACTGCCCTATGATCCGGTAATTGCACCACTGGATGTTTTCCCAAAGAATACGAAAACACTAATGCAAAGGGATACATGTACCTGTACGTTTAGAGCAGCATTATCTACAATAGCCAAGTTATGGAAGCAGTCCAAGTGTCCAGTGATAGACAAATGGATAAGGAAGGTGTGGTTTATATATACAATGGAATGTTACGTGACCATAAAAAAGAATGAAGTCTTGCCATTTGTAACGATGTGGATGGGGCTAGTGAGTATAATGCTAAGCGAAATGAGTCAGTCAGAGAAAGACAAATACCATATGATTTCATCATATGTGGGATTTGAGAAACAAAACAATCAAAGGAAAAGGAGAGACAAACCAATAAATAGACTCTTAACTCTAGAGAACAGACTGATTGATGGTCACTAGAGGGGAGGTGGGAAGGGAGAAAGGGGTGAAATAGGTGATGGGGATTAAGGAGGGCACTTGTGATGAGCACCGGGTGTTGTATAGAAGTGTAGAATCACTATATTGCACACTTGGAACGAATATAACACTGCATGTTAACTATACATGAAATTTTAAGATGCACTTAAGTAACACATGGGTCAAGCCCTGTTCTAAGCATAGCTTGTCAAATACTATATTTAACCGTCTTATCACATCTGTCATAGACCTAATGAGTCCCGTAGGGATTCAGCAAAGTAGTCATTCTTTTGGGAAAAAAAGGAAATGTGCTGCTTTTTGCTATAATATGGTTTCATCCAAAGGACTTACTATGTCCCTCATAGTTTTGGTCAAACTTACCCATTCAAAAGGTAGAAGGTTTGTCCATTGAGAATATATGTACAAAAGAAAAGTAAAAACATTTAAAATGGATACAGTTTAAGTCTTCAAGTTAAATTAAGAACAAACTTTAATTCAAACACATATAAACCCTATGATAATATAGCTCATTATTACTGGATTTGTGACTAGAGGATCAAGTAACATTATCGAAACACAATCACCCATTAAAAAACAGAATACGGCTGATTATGAACTGTCATGTGCCAGTAAATGTGTAACAACCAGCTCTCCAAGGAAAACAAAAGGCCTGTTTTATAGTGTTTGTCCATTTCTGTTGTGTAAATACTTCCATCATGGCCAATTTCAAGTTATCAATGTGACATCAACCGGCTTGCAAAATTCCTGAAAATTTGGCACACTACTGAAGTCTGAGGCAAACTAACCTTAAGAGATTATACAGGACTTCCATGTTAAGCATAACAAGGCATCACACTGTACGTATGTGTTTCTTTGTTAAATTTCTCTTTTAATTAGTAATTGTTTACATGTACAAAATTAAAAAGTTACAAAATGGTGTACAATGAGGACTCTCCCACCCATCCTTTCCATGAACTACCAAGTTCTTGGAGGCAGTGCATTTTATTCATTTTTTGTATATCTTTCCAGGAGTATTCTTTAAGAAATTATACAAACATATATATCCTTTTTTCTGTTTTAAAAATAAAGACGGGAGTATACTATACTTTGTGTCACACCTTGCTCATTTTTCAGTTAACAATAGATCTTGGAGATCATTCCATTTCAATACATAAAAACAAGCCTCTTATTGATAGTCATTTTGCTATCACAATATTGTAATGGACATCACTGTTCATACATCATTTCGCAATCCTGAATATATGCATTGAATAAATTCCTGTAAATGAAACTACTTGGTCAGAGACTGCTTCAGGAGAAGACAGCCCACATAGCAGGTGGTAAGCAGCAGAATAATTCAAAACTCTAATCCTGCTCTCGGTGATTACTGACACAATCATATAATCGAATTAGGTTACCTGAGAACCAAGCTCTGCTTGTTGAAGCTTTCTCAACTGCATTATTTGGCCTGGCGGGAAACCGGGCATGCTGGAGACTTAAAAGATCACAAGAAAAAATGAGGTACACTGGAAAATAAACAGAATCACATATATCCTACCCAGCTGAGCCTACATTTCCTTAATTCAACCACTGATCCATCCATCTATTAATCCATCCATCCAACTATATACTAACTATACATCTGTGTTAAAGGGAAGAAATAGTCAACAGACTTGTTGTCTAATAGAATGTGATAATATAAGTCAATTATAATCAACATAACCTAATAAGTGGAATAAATGAATAATACATGACCCTTATAGAAATTCTGAACAATACTGAAAAGTAAAAAGAAAAAATTGAAATCAACCTTAATTTTTCCAATCAGAAATAGCTAACGTGAACATTTTGAAGTGTTATACCTTGAAATGTGCATTATTTAATTTGTATATATATACATATATAGAAGAGTGCAGGTCTGTGTGTATGTGCATATATGTGTGTATACACACACACATCTTGAATGTTACTATGCATGCTGTTTTGTGGATAAACATTAAATGACTGTCTACGACAGTTATCCTCACTAGGGGAGCCTCTAAGTGAGGAAAACAAATTCTGCAAAAGAGGGTTTATTCCAGTCCCAACTTCTGACTTTGAGACTCACTCAACATAATAAAAGATGTTCCCTTGGGAAGCGTATCAGCCTTGTGGAGAGAATGGAATCCCAGAAAAGATCGAAAAACCTCTATTCTCTTTAAAATGGATGCATAGGGTTCTAGCAGGTTCAAAGCCCATGATTTATTTGGTGACTTTCATGTTGTTTAAATGAAGGAAATTATTTACAGAGAAACAAAATTAATCTACATTAAGGCATTTATTAACTTACCTGTAAGGAGGCAAACTGTCATTTTTCTCTTCCAAAGAAGCTAAATGCTCTTTTAGGGCTTCAAGTAAACTGTGGGGTGCCTGAAGATCAAGTTATTGTGGAAGACTTATTTTCTGATAGTTCTTAGCAAATCCATACTCTCCTATATCATAAAACTAAGACACCTATATAGCAAAGGTATTAAAGGTAAATACAGTTGACCTTTGAGCAATGTGGGGATCAGGCACACAGACCTTCGTGCAGTTGAAAATCCGTGTATAACTTTTGACTCTCCAAACACAAAGCCACTGATAGCCTACTGTTGACTGGAAGCCTCACCAACGATATAAACAGTTGGTTAATGCAGATTTTGTGTGTTATTTGTATTATATGCTCTATTCTTATAAGAATACCTAACTTTCCTTAATTTTTTCAGTATTTCTAGGCTCAGAAGTTCATTTGTGAGTTTTTTCAAGTTGCTGCAAATCTCCAAAAAAATTTCCAATCTATTTACTGAAAAAACTCCACATATAAGCGGACCTGCATAGTTCAAACCCATGTTCTTCAATACTCAACTGCAATTGCTACAAGTAAATGCATTATGAAAAGCGGCATCTTGATATCAAATCAGATTTTCAAACTATGCTTTTATGTACATTTTTTAAAAAATGACAAAAGGACTGCTAAAACATCTCTCTTTTGGGGAAGACATCGGACTTGCAATCATTCATTATTTTTGGTTCCTTCATGAGTCACCAAGTTACTAAATAAATTTAAGTAAAACATTAAGCCTATTAGAGAAAAGGGAGAAATGGAGAGGAAGAAACAGAGAGAGAAAGGAAAAAAAGGGAACATCTCGCTCATATTAGCACATTCAATCACGGTGTCTGGTCTCTGCTGAAATGTCACCTCCTCGCCGATATAACATGGTAGCTACCAATAGTCTCCTCACCCTCATGTTTTACTTTTCTTCACATCACTTACCTTCACTGAAACTATAGGTTTCTTTCTCTTTTTTATGTTTTATTTATTTTTGAGAGCAAGAAAGACAGAGCACGAGTGGGGGATGGAGCAGAGAGAGAGAGAGGGAGTCACAGAATCTGAAGCAGGCTCCAAGCTCTGAGCTGTCAGCACAGAACCTGACGTGGGGCTCAAACTCATGAACTGTGAGATCATGACCTGAGCTGAAGTCGGACGCTTAACCGACTGAGCCACCCAGGCGCCCCAAGTTTTCTTTCTATGTGTGTTTATTGCCTGCTTCCTTGCAATAGAATATAAGAAGATTTGGCACATAGTAAATGCTTGATTAATATTTGCTAAATGCATGTGGATACATCTTTTCATTCCCAATTCCCATAGAAAAAGTGTGCTTCTTACATGAGATCTATTCCCCAAGGGAGTTTTCTATATCCCACCATTTCCTCTCCTGATCCAACTACTCACTTTGAAGTAAGGTTACTGATATACTGCTACAATACATTAGACACTAGGGATACAGCCATGAACCTGGTCCCAGGCTTCATGACCTGGGAAGTTCCAGTCTACAGGTCCGGGGGAGGAGAACTATCAAAGAACCACATGAATATATGTAAAATCAAAGTTTTGAAAAGTAGTATGAAAGAAGGGTACGTGATATTCAGCTAGTGTTTAAGTTGGGGAATCTGATCACGTCAGGGAGGCCAGAGAAGCAAGTCCTCCTGACGAAAGCAACAGTTGGGTTGGGATCTGAAGGGCAGCCAGAAGGTAAATAGGGTAGTAGGAGAACAACATGTGCAAAGACCCTGGGAAGGGCATATGGCGCAGACCGAGAATAAGCATGCACCATGTTGCTAGAGCACAGAGCAAAGGGAAATGTGGGCGAGATGAAGCTGGAGAGTAGGTAAGGATTCAACAATGCAGGACCTTAAATTAAAGGCAATGTTGGTGACTTTGGACTTTATGTTAAGAATGGTGACCACTGGAGGACTTTTAAGTGAGGGTGAAGTGATCGTGTTTGTATTCTGCAAGTTACCAGATCAGCACTCTGGTCGCATTGTGCAAAACAAACCGCACAGGGCAGAGTATACGGTGGCAGAGGGGTGGGGAGGGAACAATGACGGAAGTTGGAGCTAGGACGATGGACGATGGGGTGGTGGCAGTGGAGGCTGCGGACGGCCACTGAAATGGCAGTTGGAGGGGGGTTTACCGAAGGAACTGTTTGCAGAGATGTAGGCAGGGCTAAGGGACAATTCCGCCACAAAGGCGGGGGGAGTGCTATTATTGATTACAATGGTAGAACAGGTATCGAGAAGGGCAAGAAACACACGGGCCTGAAAATAGAGGAGCCTGTACACCACCCCGTGCAGAGGACCTGACGGAATGAGGCCACCAAGCAGAAACCTGCTCGGAGGGATTCTCCCGTCGGGCCAAAGGTGGGGACCACGAGGAGACCTGCCCAGGAACGCCTCCTAACAATGTGTGCACCCTGAGTACAGAAGAATAAGAGAACTGGTCCTCAAAGGAGCCCACAGCACTTCAGCAGTGGGAAAGCCAAGAAGTCGAGGGCTTGGGGTGAACCTCAAAGGTTCAAGTATACGAGATGGGCAAGAAGGGGCAATGGGACACCCAAAAATGATCAGGGGGCTGCCAGCTTCAAGAGGGCAAACACTCGGTTGCCAGTGGGACAGAGTGTTTCTGGTTCGTTCAGTCAGTCATTCCGTAAATACATAACAAAATAACTAACGAAGAATAAGTAAAATAACAATGGTTATCAGTACATTTGAACTTTGTTCGTTGGAAAGATTCCTTTTCATCGCAGTTGTGTTCAGACACTTCACTGTGAGCTGTAAATCTGTGGAAATACCGCTGCCCAAGGGTGGCAGATGTAAGTAGCAGAACACGGCTCAGGACTGCTGGCAAGTAACACGCACCGAGGTGCTTTACAGTGAAGGGGCTGGAACGAATCTGTGAGGCCTCTTTGGGGGGCGCGCAGGTAGCCTCCACCCCCCAGCAGCACAGAAACACCGCGAGGGCACACGTTAGGGCGGAACCGTCTGGTAGGTCTTTGAGCTTGTGTCCCTGGGGCTCTGGTGAGGGATGTGGCCAGACAGCGCGGGCCTGGCGCGCGCGCGGGTCCCCGGGGGTCAGCCGAGCACAAAGGGCACAGGATGGGT
>CM053579.1:615081-626776 GCA_028646485.1 Cryptoprocta ferox
TCCCAAAGAAACGAGGGTTTAAACACTGAGGCTCATGTGAATACACACTCTTTTCCGCCGGGACTTTCTTTTTTTTTTTTTTTTAATTAAAAAAAATTTTTTTATAATGTTTGTTTATTTTTGAGACAGAGACAGAGTGCAAACAAGGGGGGGCAGAGAGAGGGGGGAGAAGAGAACCTGAAACAGGCTCCAGGTTCTGAGATGTCAGCACAGAACCTGATGCAGGGCTCGAACCCACAAACCGTGAGATCATGACCTGAGCCGAAGTCGGACACTTAACCGACTGAGCCACCCAGGCGTCCCTCTGCTGGGACTTTCTATCTAGCCATTCCCTCCTTTCTGATTTTGAGAAGTTTTAATTAATTACAGAATTTTATATTGTAATATTAAACTTTTAAAATTAAAATATTAATATTTTAATATTAAACTTTTTAACAACTTAATTTGCAGAAAAATATAATCTGATACATCTGTGTACCCCACTACCCAGAAAAGATAACTGCTAACTTTTTGACATAACTGCTTCAAGGCTATTTCAAAAATAAGAGGAATAAAGCATTATAAAGTGAAAAGTGCCCTTTGCCCATCCCCAAGTTCCATTTCCTTTTCCTCCCTGGAAGTAACCAGTATCATAATTTTAATCTTTACAGTCTACTTTCTTTATAGTTTCAGATATATTTGTCCCATGGCTAAATACTAAGTATTTTGAAATTTACATAAATCATACTATGTTTAAATGTCATTTTGCAACCTAATTCCTCTATTAGTATGGTTTTTCAGATCTAGCCTCCTTGGTATACATCTGACTTAATTTTATAAACACCTCATTTGAGTTATGTGTGCTGTACTGACAGAAATTTAGCTGATTTCTACTTTTCAATTATTATAAATATGCTATGAAAGTGGATTTGCTGGGTCACTGGACTTGGCATTTTCAATTTTACTAAACATGTCTCAATGCTCTCCTCTTCACAGTCATAAACTCTAGCAACTAATATTTACATGTCATCCACTGGGTATGTGAATTCTCATTTCCTCAAGACCTTCCCAACTCTTGATACTGTCATACATCTTAAATTCTGCTGATCTGACCATGTTCTCAGATGGTCATCAGCCCTTCTGGTTTCCTTTTCTATGAACCCTCTGTTCATTTGTCTTGTGAACGACTCCACTGTAATGCCTTTTTCTTACTGATACTGTATTCTGAATATTAATCTTTGGTCTGTAATGTATATGTTGGAAATACCTCACTGCAGCTTTAGAGCATCTTCCCTGCTCAAATGTATGACATTTGTAGCATATTCTCCTACATTTTCTTCAATTTTAAATTTTAGTGTTTTGCATTTATAGACATTTCGATCACGTGGAATTTATTTTTCTATATTAAGGTAAGATAAAGATGTTGTTCTATTTTTTTCCATAGCTTGTCATTTCTATCAAAAGGCTTTCTTTTAAATTCTATACTTTCCCCCACATTTTTGGTGCCACTGAGCTCTGATATAAGTATATAGTTCTACTTCTAAGCTCTCTATTATGTCCCATGTATGTGTATGTTCATTTTTTATCAATACTATACTATATAATTAGTCACTTTATAGTAAGTTTCAAAATCCAGTCAATTTCTAAATCCTAACTCTTTAATGCAAAACTTACTGAGACAAAATGTTAAAGTAGAATAAGTAATTTCACATTAAAGAACATTTCTTCTCTGTAAAATACAAAGAGTGTTTGTATGTGGGGAGAGGTGGATAGGGGATGATGTGATCTCCTGGTAAAGTAAAGCGATACATCTTTGAGGGTTTTCTCTCTTTGGTCTGAAAGAGGGAGATATCCACTCTATTATCCACTTTATCATCTAGTGGCTAAAACCGTATACCTCAAATACCGATTGTAAAGATATACTCATAAGTAAAAATGGGAAAATCCGCCTTTGGGAACCTACTGGTATTTATTTCCCTTACTTGTTACAAAGTAAAAGATAGTAAACCTTGACAAACCAAGAATATTTTGCCCTTGTGTACTGGCAGTCCTTTGAACTAACAGGAAGGAAATGATTGCCCATTGAATATACGCATGCTCACCTCGTTCCCATGAACCATGAGGTGATGCACAGTGACGAGGGCCTTGAACACCACCACCCAGCTGCTGCTCCTGGTTTTCTCAGAAAGAACATCAGCCAGATGTTCAACACTCATGTTTGTTTTGTTTATGTACTGTATTAGATCTGAATCAGAGACCGTGACAAGCATTAAAACACAGACTGAGAAATGATTTTCGAAACAAAAATTGGTAATTTTAACTTAAAAACAGATGCAATCACATCTCAGACATGACAAAGGGAATAACCCAAAACATTTTCTTCATTACAGACGTTACAATTTGTGCTGCTACATATTACATGATAGTTCAATGCCTGTCTACTCTGTTGTTCTGTATACTTGATGAGGAGGAGGGACTGTGTCCATTTTGGTCACCAGGTCTCCCCAAAACCCAGCACAGCAGTTGGCATACAACAGATTGTGGGAAATACTTGTTACGTGAATGAATAGGACTCAAGAGGCTAACATACCCAATGTCACACAGGCAGTCAAGTGCCAGGGCTGGTATTTGAAATCACATTTGTTTGACCAAGATGCTAACCATTAGGTCATACTGCCTTTTTTGAGAAAAGTGACATGATGTGAAGGTTCAGTCAGGAGCTCTCCTCGTAGTGGCACCCCATGTTGACCCTTTTGTTTGCATCCTATAACCTCTCATTGCTTGTTCTATTTTTTTAATTTTCTAAAGTAAACTCAACCTCCAACATGGGCCTCAAACTCATGACCCCAAGATCAAGAGTCGCACGCTCTACTGACTGAGCCAGCCAGGTGCCCCTATTGCTTGTTCTTGAGTCCACTTCCACATAGCCTTATCCCTACTTTACTAAAACAGCTTCCCAATTTCCTGCTCCGGGTTGTAATCATTCATACAACCCCTCAAAAGCTAACTTTCATCATCTCATTGTTCCATTCAACAATATGCAAGGATTCCCTACTTTTTATCAGTTCAAAATCCTGCTTGGGGGCGCCCGGGTGGCTCAGTTGGTTAGGAGTCCGACTCTTGATCTCAGCTTAGGTCATGATCTCATGGTTTGTGGGATCCACCCCCGTGTTGGGTTCTGTGCTGACAGTGTGGAGCCTGCTTTGGATTCTCTCTCTCTGCCCTTCCCCAACTAGTGTTCTCTCCTCTCTCTCTCTCTCTCTCTCAAAATGAATAAACTTAAAAAAATCCTGTTTCATTTCAAAGCTGTCTATAAACTATCGTTATAAAACAACTTCCTCTCTAGCACTTAATCATGAAGCAGCACAGTCACATGCATACAGCACCAGAATCTGTACTGAGGCGGGTGCTTAACAAATACGCTAGGTGAGAAACAGAATGACCTTAATTGTAGAGCCAGCCAGATTCATTTATTCAAGTATACACACTACATGCCAGTGGCTGTGCCATGTTTAAGGGATGAAGAATGAGCTTCTCTCATATTTTTACTAAGTCTGCTTCACTCCTCTTTCTGTGAAGTTTCCCCTGCAAGGTTTTTGTTTCTCCTTTCCCATGATTTCAGCCTTTGGACTGAACCTTTAGGACATCATGGCACTGACTCAAGTGCTCCCTTTGGTTCCATGCATCTTTCACATAGATAACTATTATTCATCCTTTAGGTCTTGAGAAGCAAATTTTGGCACATATGCATCAACATCCGGGGTGTGTAATATATAGTCTCCAGACTCTCCTATGGGGCCTGCCCAGAATACTCTTAAGCATGTGTGTGTGTGTACATAATCTGTTTCACTTAGTGGACTGTCAGTTGCTGTAAATTATTGTGATGATAAGTTAAAGATTAAGAAAGCAAATATATACTAAATCAATGGAGAGTTTTTAAGCAAAAGAGCAAAATAAAGAGGTGCTCAAAAGAGTGAGCTGGCTATGAATTTCTCAGAGGCAGCAGGATTTATGTATACTGGCAATAGCACACATTGTTTATGAAGTCAGTGCTCAATGGGAACTCAAACAGTAGGGGTAGGGCCAGCCTGGGAGTCTATTGTGTCTTTGAGCAACAGATTACTTTAAGGATCAAAATTGTGTCACCTGGAAACATTCACGGGAGCACAAAAAATGCTGCAGTGGACATTCTAAGGCCTATTCATTGACCGTGGGTTAGGACTGCTCAGGGGATATCTGCTCTGCAGGCTTCTCCCTCCTTGACTTCGGAAGCCTTGCTGAATGTAACGATTTCTAAGGAGGCTTGGGCGGACTTTGGAAGTGAGACCCTTTTCCCAAGCCTGGCTTGTTATTATTCCCCCACTTTGCGCGTCCTAAGTTATTGGGATAACTCGTAAACAGTTCGGAGTTTGGGGTTAAAGAGGCCAGTGGCTCCCTTCCAGGCTCACTCCTGCAGGAAGAAGGGGGCTGGTAGGAGGGGAGTGGGGTGCCCACGACATTAGATGCGCTTGGGCCTCACGGGCCATCTGCACAAGGACTGCAACTCACCTGCCAGGTGTTTCGGCTCCGGTTCTGTGGGCTCGTCGGTGGTAGCCCCGAGGGCAGCCTTGGACGCAGAAGATCCCATGGTGCGTCACGGACCACGGGCCACGAGGGTGATGGCTGCGGAGTCCGGCCCCTCCTCTTCCGGGCCAGCGGACTGAGCGAAGACCGGTACTACAGGCAAAGGGCGGAGCACCTGGAGTGACGGAAGAAAGGCCCAGCTATGCGGCTAGCCTTCACGTGGCAACCCTTTTCTCCTTGCAGCCTGACGCAGACCTGCAGCCTCATGAGGTGGGATTTGAAGCTGCCAGGCACCGGGGTGTCATGCAAGAGTGCTGGTGAGGATGGCTGCGGGCCGAGGAGGGATCCCTAGGACAGGATCGGGGCCTGGTGCCGTGTCCAGAGGAGCGAGGCCACAGCCTTTGCAGAGTGGACGCTCAATAACAAAATAAACAACCATTGCTTGATTGAATACTGTGAAAAAGGGGGACATGTTGGGGACTCCAGATGAAAGGTCTACAGATCTTCAGGTCTTGGGAAAGTTAAGTGGTCAGAGGACAATACTTTGGAAACGCTTGATGTGGCATTCTTAGGGAGGCGCCAGTCACATATTATGGAGGCTGCTTCCCGCCTGAGGACATGTCCTCCGACCCTTCACCCAGCATCAGACATATAAGTCCATAGAGTTGTTCGTACTGTCCCTTCATTACACTTTTCATATGTGCAGAATCCATACTGATGTTACCACTGCCGGTCCTTATTATTGGTAAGGCTTCTCTCTTCTTTTTCTTCATTGTTCTGGGCAGAGAGCTGTCAACGTTCCTGATCTCGAAGAACCAACTTGTGGTTTTATTGGTTTTCCCTATATTCTGTTTCCTGTTTCATTGATTTCTGCTCTTTATTATTTCCTTCAACTTGCTTTTGGTTTATTTTTCTCTTCATTTTCTGGTTTCTTAAGGCAGGTTAGACAACTTATTTGAGATTCCTCTTTATAATATTAGCATTTACACTTAAGTACTGCCTTTCTTCTCAAAGAACACATTTCTTATGATTTCAATCATTTAAACTTTGTTGAGATTTATTTTATGAAACAGAATATGCTCTACCAAGGTCAATGTTCTCTGTACTCTTGAAAAGATGCATAGTTTTCTACTATTGGGTGCAATGTTCCAATCAAATGTGTAACATAATTCCTGATATCGTATCACAAGTGACTGAGACTATTCATTTTCATTTTTAAAGTCTTCTCCTTTCCTGACCTTGCTTCGAATGGGAGACTTTCTTTTTGTGTCTCTTCAAATTCACTGAGGTTTTCTTCTTTCTTCTGCAGTCTAATCTTCTGCTAATCTCATCCAGGACAGGCTGCATTTCTAATATTGTATTTTTCATCCCTGGAAATTCCATTTGGTTCTTTTTATATCTTCCATTGCTCTCCTCATTATGATCACATTTTCGTTAAACCCTTGAGGATACTCATAATAGCCGTATTGGCTATTTTAAGATGCTAGTCTGCTAATTCTTCCATCTTTCATAATTCTAGCTGTTTCTGTTGACTTAAGTTTTTCTTGTGCATGAGTCACATTTTTCTGCTTCTTCCTATGCCTAGTAATTTTGTATGAATGCTAGACACTGTTACTTTTACTTTGTTGAGTCCTCTATTTTGATGTATTCCATTAACAAATGTTGAGGTTTGTTTAGATAGCACATATGATACTTTGATATCACATACTTTCGGGTCATGGTTTCTTAAACAGCTTTATTGACACTTAATTCATATATTGTATAATTCACCCATTTAGCCTGCAATTCAGTAGCTTTTAGTATATTCAGAGTTGTACAACCATCACCAAGATCAAGTTCCATCTTTCCCACCTTCAAAAGAAACCCCAGACTCATTAGCTGTCATTCCCCATTTCCCCCTAAACTTCACATCCCTAGGCAACTGCTCTTCTTACTTTATGACTCTAAAGATTGTCTGGACATTTCATATCACTGAAATCATTCAGCATGTGGGCCTTTGGGACTGCTTTCACTTAATATATTCCAGGTTCATTCATGTTGTAGCATGTATCAGTACTTCATTCTTTTTATGGCCAAATAATATTCCACTGCATGGAATACAATTTATGTATTCATTCATTGATGATATTTGGACTCTTTCCCTTTTGAACTATTGTGAATACTGCTTCCTTTAACAAGTATTTGTTTCAATACCTGTTTTCAGTTGTTTTGGGTATATACCTAAGGGTCATATGGTCATATGACTTTAATGATCATATGGTCATATGGTAATTCTATGTTGAACTTTTTGTGAAAAATTGCCAAACTATTTTCCACAGTGGCTGAACCATTTTACAACCCCATGAGCAATGTATGAGCGCTCTAATTTCTCCACATTTGTTTGATTTCAGCCATCCTACTGTGTGGGAAGTGGTAACTTTCAGGTTTCATTTGCATTTCCCTGATGACTAATGATTTAGAGGATTTCTTTCATGTGCTTTACTGGCAATTTGTGTATCTACTTTGGAGAAATGTCTATTCAGATCTTTTACCCATTTTTAAGTTATTTATCTTTTTTAAGTTTTATTGAGGTATGATTAACAAATAAAAATTGTGTATACATTTAGGTTGTATAATGTGTAATTAAGGTGTATAACATGAGGATTTGTTTTTTACATTTATATTATTCTTAAGAGTTTATTATAAACTAGTTTTATAGGCCACAAGGAAGTAAAAGGACTATGTACAGCCTTACAGGAAACAGGCAGGGGGCTGAGGAGGGCCAGTATGGGTCTGGGGCCTTGGTGGGTGCATTCCAGGGGGAGAGGGCCCTGAAAGGGAAACCAGACAATCCCGTGAGACTCTGAGAACAACGGCAAAACAAACAGGTCTGTGGTAACGTGGCCCTGGGGCATTGGGCCCATGCCTCTGTGGAGCGACTTCCATAACTCTGTGGCCAAGGGTCAAAGAAGGCCTCAAACCCATGGGGGAGGGGGCTGCATCCCTGGTGGGGGCATGCCAATTGGAGTTCCTCATCCAGAAGGGGATCCCCATTGGAGGCTCATGCCAGGTGGTGGGCCCATCGTGCCTGGAGGAGGTGCCCTCAGCCCATAGGTGGGAAGGACCCCTACAGCCAGGTGGATACTAGGTTGGGCCCCCTCCAGTATTGAGTGTGGCAGTGGCTGTAGTGGCTGCCAGAGTGCCTCTTCCTTGCAGGGTCATCACTTGTTGGGATGGCCCTCAGACTGGCCCAGCAGGCCCTGCAGGAGCTTGGGGCACTGAAACACCAGCTGGGATTCCTCTCCCAGGAGCTTTCCTAATCCCTGGGTCCCTGGCAGCTCCCGCAAGTGACAGTCAGGCAACGCCAGTATCTTTGGGAGGAGATTTGTCTACTGTCACTGACACTAGTTTCCCTCCCCAAAGCAGCACCAGACCAAGGACTCACTTCTCTTCTCTTTCTGCTTGTTTTGAGTTCTTTGGCTAGATCTTCCTGAACTCTTCACAGTCACAGAAGATCAAATTCATACACTGGCCAAAAGCCTTGAAGGTGCTAATGAAGATATGGCCGTCTTGTGGGATGTACCTCACCGTGTGGTCGGTGTGCTGCAGCATCTTGCTGCTCTCACCCACAGCCATGGTGGCAGTTGTGATGGCTCCGATTCCCGCCCGATTCCCTCAGCACAGCCCACTTCACACCACCGCTCCTGCAAGTGTGGCCATGGATAAAATGCGGTCTGGTAAAAGCTACTTTCCACCCTGGCGCTGGGCTCTTGAGTTCCACGTGAGGATTTAATATATGTATACACTGTGAAATGATTACCACAATCAAGTTACACATCCATCACCTCACACACTTATAGTTTTTCTGTGTGTGTGGTAAGAACACTTAAGATCTACACTTCGGCAAATTTCAAGTACACTATAAAATTTTATCAGCTATGGTCACCATGCCGTATGTTAACTAATCTCTCTTACAACTGGAAGTTTGTACCCTTTAACCAACTTCTCCCCATCCCCCCCCCCACCTCAGCCCCTAGCAACCACCATCATCCTACTCTCTGGTAATATGAGTTCAGCGTTTGCAGGTTCCACATACAAATGAGATCATGCATCAGTTGGATCTCTGTGCATGGCTTATTTCACTTAGCATAATGTTCACCAGGTTCATCCGTTTTGTTACAAATGGCAGCGTTTCCTTCTTTCTTATGGCTAAATAATATTCCATTGTATATACACCACATTTTCTTTATCCATTCATCCATCAATAAATAGACACTTAGATTGTTTCCATATCTTGGCTATTAGTAATAATGCTGCAATAAACATGGGAATGCATACATCTCTTTGAGATCCTGATTTCATTTTCTATCCATATATACCCCAAAGTGGGATTGCTGCTGAATCATTCAGTACTTCTACTTTTAATTTTTTGAAGAATCTCCATACTGTTTTCCATAATGGCTATACCAATTTATATTCCCATTAACAGTGTATGGGTGTTCTCTTTTATCCACACCCTCACCAATACTGGTTATCTCTTGTCTTTTGTTTTTAAGATTTTTTTCTAAAGTAAATGCTACACCCAGCACCCAACATGGGGCTCGAACTCATGACCCCAAGACCAAGTGTAACATGCTCCACCAACTGAGCCAGCCAGCTGCCCCATCTCTTATCTTTTTAATAACCGCCTTCCTAACAAGTGTGAGGTGATATTTTGTGGTTTTGGTTTGCATTTTCCAGCTTTTCATACACATGTTGGCCATTTGTATGTCTTCTCTGGAAAAATATTTATTCGAGTCCTTTGCCCAGTTTTTAATGCTTTTATTTCACTTATTTTTTTAATTTACTTATTTATTTCTAAATTTACATCCAAGCTAGGTTAGCATATAATGCTATAATGATTTCAGGAGTAGATTCCAGTGATTCATCCCTATGTTTCACACCCAGCGCTCATCCCAACAACTGTCTTCTTTAGGCACCTTACCCATTTAGCCCATCCCCCCACCCACAACCCCTCCAGAAATCCTCAGTTTGTTCTCTGTATTTAAGTGTCTCTTATCTTTTGTCTGCCTCTTTGTTTTTATATTATTTTTGCTTCCCTTCCCTTATGTTCATCTGTTTTATATCTTAAATTCCTCATACGAGTACAGTCATATGATATTTATTTTTCTCTGACTGGCTAATTTCGCTTAGCATAATTCCAGTTCCATCCACGTAGTTGCAAATGGCAAGATTTCTTTCTTTGGAATGCTGAGTAATACTCCATTGTACACATCTATACCACATCTTTATCCATTCATCCATCGATGGACATTTGTCCTTTGCCCATTTTTTTAACAGATTATTTGTTTTTGTTTTGTTTTGTTTGCTACTGTTGTATTAGTTCCATATATATGTTGGATACTAACTTCTTATCAGATATGTGATTTGCAAATATTTTCTTACATTCTATTGGTTGAATTTTCATTTCGATGGTTTCCATTGCTGTCCAGAAGCTTTTTAGTTTGATGTAGTGCCACTTGTTTATTTTTGCTTTTTTTTTCCTGTGCTTTTGGTATCATATCCAAAAAATCATTACCAAGACCAATGTCAAGGAACTTTTTCCCTGTGTTTTCTTCTAGGAGTTTCAGGTCTTATTTTTAAGTCTTTACTCCATTTCAAGTTAATTTCTTTTTTAATGTTTATTGGGAGAGAGCACATGTGTGTGCATGAGTCGGGGAGGGGCAGAGAGGGAGAAAGAGAATCCCAAGCAGACTTCACACTCAGTGAGAAGTGCAATGTGGGGCTCCACCTCACAACTGTGAGATCATGACCTGAGCCAAAATCAAGAGTCAGACACTTAACCGACTGAGCCATCCAGGTGCTCCTGCATTTCAAGTTAATTTCTGTGTATTGTGTAATATACAGGTGTATTTTCACTCTTTTGCTCGTGTATATCCAGTTTTCCCAACACCATTTATTTAAAAGACTATCATTTCCCCCTTGTGTATTCTTGGTGCCCTTGTCAAGGATTAGTTAACCATGTATGTGCAGGTTTATTCTTGTGTTCTTTATTCTATTCTATTGGTCTATGTGTCTGTTTTTATGCCAGTACCATAGTGTTTTGATTACCACAGTTTTGTAATATCATTTGAGCAAAGCCTCCAGCTTTGTTCTTCTTGCTCAGGACTGCTTTGGCAATCCCAAATAGGGGATCTTTTGTGGTTCCTTAGGACTTTTAGGATTTTTTTTTCTATTTTTGTGAAAAATGCTTTTAGAATTTTGATAGGGATTGCATTGAATCTGTAGATCACTTTAGGTCATACCGACATTTTAATGATATTAATTCTTCCAATCCATGAACACAGGATATGTTTCCATTTATTTGTGTCTTCTCCAAATTCTTCGATTGGTATCATACTATTTTCAGTGTACAGATCTTTCACTTCCTTGGTTAAATTTATTCCTAAATATTTTTGATGCTATTGTATATGGGAACGTTTTCTTAATTTTTTTTTCAGGTAGTTCAATGCTAATGTATAGAAACACAACTTATTTTGTATGTTGGTTTTGTATCCTGCAACTTTACAGAATTTGTTTATTTAAAAACATTTTGGTGAAGTCTTTAGGTTTTTCAACATATGACCATGTCATCTGCAAACAGAGATAATTTTACTTCCTTTTCTCACAATTTGGATGCTTTTTATTTCTTTTTCTTGTCTAATTGCTCTGCCTAGGACTGACTACCAGTATTACATTAAATAAAAGTGGTGAGAGTGGGCATCCTTGTTTTATTTCTGATCTTTGAGAAAAAGCTTTTAGTTTCTCACCACTGGGGATGATGTTAGCTATGGGCTTGTAGAATATGGCTTTTATTATGTTGAAGTACATTCCTTCTATACTAATTTGTTGTGTTTTTATCATAAAAAGATGTTGGATTTTGTACAATACTTTTAATGCATTTATTGAGGTGATCATATGATTTGTGTCCTTCATTTTGTTAATGTGGTGTGTCACATTGATTGGTTTGTGGATGTTAAACCATCCTTTCTAGAAGAAATGGACAAATTCCTAAACACACATGCACTACCAAAATTCAAGCAGGAAGAGACAGAAAATATGAACAGACCCATAACCAGTGAAGAAATCGAATCACTGATCAAAAATCTCCCAATGAATAAGAGCCCAGGGCCAG
>CM053579.1:627276-669618 GCA_028646485.1 Cryptoprocta ferox
CATGGCAGCTAAGATAGTAGTGTCAAAAAGGAGGGAGTGATTGCCAAAGTCAAGTGCAACAGAGAAGTCCATCCAACATTGAGAAAGGAAAAGTGTCCACTCTACTTGACAATCAGGAGTTCCCTGGTGACCTTAATGAATATAGTGGTGGCATATACTGTCTGTAACTAAAGGATGTCTAATAAAGAATTTTATAACATTAAAAATGCAATAATCACATTGTGAAATCCATACTCATTTACAGTAGCATATAACATTGCTTATAAATTACTGCTATGGGAGCACCTGGGTGGCTCAGTTGGTTAAGCAGCCAACTCTTGATTTCGGCTCAGGTCAGGATCTCATGGATTGGTGTGTGGGATTGAGCCCCACATCAGGCTCTGCACTAACAGTTAAGAGCCTGGTTGGGATTCTCTCTCTCCCTCTATCTCTCTGCCCCTCCCCCGCTCATACTCTCTCTCAAAAATAAATAAATAAACATTTTTAAAAATTAAAAAAAAACATCCTTGCATCCCTGGAATATATCCCCTTGATCATGGTATATGATCCTTTTATAGTGCTATTGAATTTGATTTGCTGGTATTTTGTTGAGAATTTTTACATCTTTATATTAAACAGGGACATTGACCTATCATTCCCTTTTATTGTGTGTTCTTATCTGGCTTTGGTATGAGGGTAATGGTGGCCTCATTAAATGAATTTGGATGTGGTCCCTCCTCTTCAATTTTTTGGAAAAGTTTGAGAAGGACTGGTATAAATTCTTAATTAAACATTTTGTAGAATTCACCCATGCACAGTTTTAAGCCATTTTGGGGGGGCTGCACAACTGTAGCACCCAGTACTGGAAACTATCACCAGATGACTGAGGCCTGGTCCCAGTGCCACACACACATAAGGCAGGCAATGTGGTTTGTAAATGTGTTAATTCCCTGGAAAGTTACCTCCCATTGAAAGAAAATATTTAATTTTGAGTTTGGGAGGGGGTGAAAGACCCAGCCGGGCCTTCAGTGAAGTGATCCATCTTTGAACTAGGCCCAGGCAGCTTCAGGAACCTCAGTGTACTGAAGGCCTCAGGGAAAGGGAAGCAGGACTCACGAAAAAGAGCTTGTAGAAACAAGGAGTGCCTCAGGCTGCAGACTTCATGCTGAACAGCTTCCTTAATGGCTCCTATTTCTACCAGCTCCTCCATCGAGACAGTGATCCCCCATTTCTCTTGCCCTGGCATCCCACACTGCTTCCGTCCCGCCACACCACTGCGGGCACTCACCCCACCATCACTGTTCTAATTGTGGAACCTCCCTCACAACCGGAAGAAGCATGTAACATTCTCAACGCATCTAGTCCCACGGTGCATTCAGCAGTATCAGCCATAAACACTGGAGTATGAAGAATGTCCATCAACTAAAACGGTACCGAAATTAGCTTCAAGGACCTCAGTGGTGTGACCACAGTCACACAGTGGTGTGACTGCACTGAAATAACAACACTGTAACCCATAAAGGTCTTCCCAGTAGCCCAAGAAGGGATCAAAAGTCTGATGCTTTCCCGTAGAACAAATGGGCCAGTGTCTGGCAGCAGTCCCAGGGGTTTGTTTGTGTTTTTTGTTTTTTAAAATCAGGAACATAAAGTTCTTTACCTTGTGAAAACACAGCTGTTTTTCTTAGATAGAAAGGCTAAACATTGCGAATTCACCCCACTGTTTCAAGAAATGCTCCCTAGCAGGGAGGCGCCTGAGTTTTGTTGGGGCCACAGCCATTGAGATTGAGACTTCCAACTTGCCACAACCAAGACATTATTATTTCTACCACTTTATAAATATATATAGTGTAGGGGCGCCTGGGTGGCTCAGTCGGTTAAGCGTCCGACTTCAGCTCAGGTCATGATCTCGCCGTTTGTGGGTTCGAGCCCCGCGTCGGGCTCTGTGCTGACAGCTCAGAGCCTGGAACCTGCCTCAGATTCTGTGTCTCCCTCTCTCTCTGCCCCTCCCCTGCTCACACTCTGTCTCTGTCTCAACAATAAATAAACATTAAAACAATTTGAAACAAATATGTATAGTGTAGACACGTAACATATTTCAACACCAATTACACATTTTTACAATACATACAATTAACTCGCCCAAGCCTCGCTCACATCACAAAGTTATTTAAAGTTTTTTTTCTCTTCACTGCAAGTTTTGTCCAACTCTAAGAAGAGTGTTTTCCTTTTTGTTTTGTTTTGTTTTCGTTCTGACAAAAAGAGGTTCTACATCGTATCTCCCCAGCTGAGTGCTTTGGGATTCAGGGTGGAGAGGAAGAGGCCAGCCTGCAGGAAAGAGTCTTCTCTTCTTCTCATTCTTTATAAACAGCTTTATCGAGACATCATTTACAGACCATACAAACCACTGAAAGTGGACAATTCACCATCACCATAATTAACTTTGGAATATTTTGTTACCTCCAAAAGGAGTCCAATACCGTTTGCTATCCTCCCTCCGTTCTCCCTCCCTCCAGCCTCTGGCAGCCGCTAATCTGCTGTCTCTACAGATTTCCCGATTGTGGACATTCCATAGGAACGGAATCATAAAATATGTGTCCTTTTGTGTCTGCCTTCTTTTATTTAGCATGTTGCCAAGGTTCACCTATGTTGTAGCAAGTGTCAGCAATTCAGTATTTTTAATGACTGAATAATATTCCATCGTATGGATGACCACATTTTGTTTATCCATTCCAGTTTGTGGACATTTGGGTTCTTTCCACCTTTTGGCTATTTTGAATAGTTCTGACATACACATTCGTGCGTAACTTGTTGTTTGAATGCCTGCTTTCAGGTCTATGGGATGTATGCCCAGGGGTGGAGTTCCTGGATCATATGGTAATATTCTATGTTTACATGCTGGAGGAACCACTACTGTCTGTTTCACATTCCCACCAGTCGTGTACAAGGTTTCCAATTTCTCCACATCCTCACCAACACTTGTAATTATCACACTTCTTTATTCTAGCAGGTGTGGAGTGGTATCTTATGGTTTTCGTTTGAATTTCCCTGATTACTAATGATGTCAAGCTTGTTTATCCATGGAGAAATATCTATTTATATCCTTTGCCCATTTAAAAATATTTTTGTGAGTTGTCAAAGTTCTTTACATATTCTGGATGCTTTCTTAATTTATATGATTTGAAAATATTTTCCCCCACTCTCTGGATTGTCTTTTCACTTTTTTGTTAATGGCCTTCAATGCACAAAGTTTTTTAATTTTCGTGAAGTCCAATTTATCTAATTTTTCTTTGTTCCTTACATTTTTGATGTCCTATCTAAGACTCCATTGCCAAAACCAAGGTTATGAAGATTTACTGCTATGTTTTCTTCTAAGGTTTTTATAGTTTTAGCTCATATTTAGGTCTTTGATACATTTTTGCTTGATATTTCAATATGGTGTGGGGTGGGTGTCCACCTTCATTCTACTGCATGTGGATACGCAATTGGCCAGACACCAGCTGTTAATAATAAAAGATTATTCTTTCCCCCATTCAGTAGTCTTGGTATACTTCTTGATAATAAGTTGACCCCAGACGCGTGGGTTTACTTGTGGACACCCAGTTCTACTCCAGCGATCTGTACGTCTGTCCTTGCAACAGTACCAAACCGTCCTGATTGTCATTGCTTCGCATGAGTTAGTGTGCTCCTCCTCCTTTCACCACAAGCTCTACCACTCACACAAGTGCCCTTAGGCTTGACCTTTTCCACATTCTGTTACAAATAAAGTCCGTTCCTCTGGGAAGAGATTAGGAGCGTCTGTTTTATGGGCTGCTTCTCCCCCTAGTCAAAATCTCTGAGCCAGGGCTCTGTGGCTGAGGACAGGGACACAGGCAAGCTTCTCTCTGAATGACACCTCTGCTCTAGGAGTTAAAAGGTCATTTGGGGGTGGGTGTGCAGTAGCCTGAGAGCCTTTCCAGGCATAGAACCACCGCCTCATGAGCTAGGGCAAGGGTGATCAGGGACCCAGTACTCTCAGTGCATCCAGTGAGTGGGGGCTGGATGGGAGAAAGAAGCCCCCACCTCTCGACTGTACTTACCTGGGCCTTAGTCTCAGCAACAGATAGTGGGGAGCAGGTAAGAAACACCGCAGTCCTGCTCCTCCTGGGAAGAAAGCTCTGCAACTGGGAGTTGGGAGGAAGGAAACCTAGTGTTCTTGGCTGCACCAGTCTGAAGTGGAGTCTCTTCCTCGCCGAGCTGGGAGAGGGGAAGGAGGGAGCTAATCTCAGTTCAAAACGTAGAGATACTTTACACATTTTTGTAGATTTTCTTGAATAGACATTTCTCGACTTACTGTTTACCCTTGGGACCACTTCTAGAGACTTAAATTTTTTTTTAAAGCAGTGCCTGGGTGGCTCAGTCAGTTAAGCTTCTGACTTTGGCTCAGGTCATGATCTCACGGTTCATGAGTTTGAGTCCCGTGTCGGGGTCTGTGCTGACAGCTCAGAGCCTGGAGCCCACTTCAGATTTTGTCTCCCTCTCTCTGCCCCTCCCCTGCTCGCTCGCTTGCTCTCTCTCTCTCTCTGCCTCTCCTCTGCTCATGCTCTCTCTAAAAAATAAACATTAAAAAAATAAATTAAACTTAAAATTAAAAAAATATATAAAAAAGGAAGAGGCCCCGGGTGGTTCAGTCCGTTAAGCATGCGACTTCAGCTCAGGTTATGATCTCGCAGTTTGTGAGTTCGAAACCTGCGTCGGGCTGTGCGTGGACAGCTCAGAGCCTGGAGCCTGCTTCGGATTCTGTGTCCCTCTCCTGTCTTTCTGCCCCTCCGCCGCTCTCGCTCGCTCTCTCTCAAAATTAAACAGTAAAAAATTAAAAATAAGTAAAAATAAATAATTTTCACCGGTTTCCCTAGGGAGTGAGTCTGCGGACCTCCTCGCACTGTCATGCTGGAAGTTTATGGAGGTTTCAAAGCAGCTTCAATTAGGGTAAAGGAGGGAGGGATTTGGGGGAGGCTGCAAAGCTGCTCATACCAACACCGCTTTGGATTTACTTTGGGTTTTAAGTGGCCTTTTGTCAGCTGGAACAAATGAACCTTTAATGACAGCTAAGGCACCCATCAGGTGGCTTATTTCAGTCCTACTTCCTGCTCCCTAGCTTCCCAGTGTAGATCAACAGGCAGCATATGCTGCTGGATCCCAGGGAGCCCTTTGAGGTCCTCTCGGCCAGACCATGCAGCCCCTGAACATGTAGGATGGCGGGAGGGCTCTTACTCTGTCTGCCCTCAACAGTTAGTGAGAGCTGTGCTACCAGACCCTGGAGGTCCTATCTCATCCCCTAACCTGGCCCTGCTTGTCTTTAAGGAGGGCATTTTAACTTTACCAGCCTCACGTTGGGCCCCAAATTTGTAAAGCACAAGACCGACCGAGGCTGACAGATTTGGTGGGTTAAGCCACACAGGCCTTTTTAGATTCGGGTAGTTTGTTACTTACATCCTCAGCAGAAGGAAGAGACACCAAAGGTACCAGCTCCTTGCGATCTTTGTCCCATACGGCTGGATGGATGGAAACAAGATGAAAGGGGCCGGAAGGCTGCCGTGTGAGCCCCCCCACCGCAGAGGAACCTCTCACAGCCGCAGCCAAGCATTTGTGCTGAAAGGGGCGAGGCAGTGAGTATCCTCGTACCTCATCAGAACCGAGGAGGCACAAAGTAACTGTTTCAGGACAGCCTCCCGGAAGTTCTTCACAGGCCTCTATCCTCTCATGTAGCAGGAGGATCTCAAGATGTTCTGCCAAGACCCAGATTAGCTGTTAGTTCAAGCCTTGCCTGTGTGGCATATGTGGATACCATATAGGTGCCAGGGCACCATGACAGAGCTCTTACCCCATACGCATACCCCTCCCCCCAAAGCAGGGAACACAACACGACAATCCAATCCAAAGACCACATTCAAACAATTTCGTTTTCCTTTGTGGTCCAGAATCCAATATAGGAACACATGCTGTACTTAGTTATCATATCTTAAATGTCTTTCTGTCCAGGGAAACTCCTTGGCCTACCCCTATTTTTCATGTCCTTGACAGCTAAACCCCCATCAGCCTGCCTTAGCGTCTGTTGATGACTCCCACCTCCATCAACCACTACTGTGATGATTACCCAAGGGTGATTTTCTAATTTCATCATTCCTTCTACATTTATTAGTTGACCTTCTACTTAAAGGAATAGCTTTCTTTCCTTCCCCATCTATTCATTTTTATCAGTGTGGACTCAGATTATTATATTATTCAAAGGATTATAATCCTTTACTCTATTCTGATGCACAAATTGTTCCAGATTTGGCCAATGGGACCCACCCCTCCAGGCTGGACCCATTTGCTTACTTAAATGTTTCAAAAAGATAGTCTGGGCACATCTTGTACTTTCTCTGGAAAGTACAGTACCCAGCCCTGGAACCAACCATTTCTTCCAAGGGTCCCTGTTTACCTTTAGTGAAGGACAGTATTTGAGAACCATCATCTAGGTGACAGATGTGCTCATAGCTACTGGATATCGCTTCTAATCCCTGTTAGTGCACAGAGTGAAGAAATGTATGTATATATGTATACACACATACACACCTCTATCTCTGTGTATATAAGTTTTTTCCTTTGAAAAAATTCATATTAATACTTCCAATTTCTTTATTTTTATTTATTTAACGTTTTGTTTTACTATTTTAGAGGGGGGGAGGGGCAGAAGGAGAGACCCTCAAGCAGGCTCCATGTTCAGCGCAGAGCCTGACACAGGCCTAGATCCCACAGCTCTGGGTTCGTGACCCGAGCCGAAATCAAGAGTTGGATGCTCAACCGGCTGGGCCACCCAGGCGCTCCAATACTTCCAATTTCAATCCAATCTCAGGAGGTTCATTTTACCCTTCCCTCTTTTCATGTTTGTAAGTTATTTTTCTGACACTGAGAAGCCTAGCTCCTGCTTTCCTCATGATTTGCACAATCACGTTACTTATTTAATGTGACCAATGGCTGGCTGCCTCCTCACCCTGAGGGCACCTGCACACCATGACTTTCACTAGATTTCCCCCACCCAGGCCTTTGTACAGTAATTCCAGACCTGCTTCCTCAGCCGCCAGGCACTGTGACACGTCCACATACCTACCTTTCCCCCAACATGCCTGTTTTACAGATTACAACTCAGACTATCAGGTTAGAAAAAGAATTCAAATTGGCGTAATTCTATAAATGTAAATAGTTTAGAAGGCAATGGAGGGATGTCAAAGATGTCTGTTCCAGGGCGCCTGGGTGGCTCAGTCAGTTGAGCGTCCCACTTCTGCTCAGGTCATGATCTCGCAGTTCCTGAGTTCGAGCCCCGTGTCAGGCTCTGTGGGTGACAGCTCAGAGCCTGGAGCCTGCTTCGGATTCTGTGTCTCCCTCTCTCTCTCTGCCCCTCCCCCACCCGTTTTCTTTCTCTCTCTCTCAAAAATGAGTAAACATTATAAAAAAGAGGTCTAGGGGCGCCTGGGTGGCTCAGTTGGTTAAGCGGCCGACTTCAGCTCAGGTCATGATCTCACGGTTCGTGAGTTCAAGCCCCGCATCGGGCTCTGTGCTGACAGCTCAGAGCCTGGAGCCTGCTTCAGATTCTGTGTCTCCCCCTCTCTCTGCCCCTTCCCCACTCTGCTCTGTCTCTGTCTCTCTCTCTCTCAAAAGTAAATAAACATAAAATAAAAAAATAAAAAAGATGTCTATTCAGTTTCTGATTTGTGCAAATGGTTGTTCTGTCCAACAATGGAAACAAAGGAATATGGTCGAGATTGAAAACCAGGAGTCCAGATTTAGATATATTAAGAGATCCAGTGGAAATGTGTAGAAGGCAGGTGGGAAGGGAGATTTAGAGTTCACACAGAGGTCTGGATGGAGACACAGGGTTGTCTGTCAACTCCATATAGGTAAGCAACAATAGAGAAGCCTATGAGTGAATTTGAGAAGGAACAGCTAGAGGAGAGAAAGCGCAGAGAAAAGCGGAAGCCACGAGAGGTAGACTTCAAAGAGAAGCAGCTAACTGTGTCAAGACTGGCAGGCTCATTAAGGGCATGGAAGGCATCTGCTGACATTCACTATGTGGAGGTCATTGGGTGACTTTGGCAGGAGTGGTTTGAACGTAGTGATATGTGCAGGGGTCAGAACACGATGAGTTGAATGAATGGAAGATGAGAACACAAAGAGAGGAAGCAAGTGTACCTATTGTTCCCATCAGAATTTTGGCTGCGATTGAAAACAGAGTATCTACTAACCAGAAGGGGATACAGGGTGGCAAAGGGAATGCCATATTTGGTGGAAAGTGAGCCCAATTAGTACGGTAATGATACGTCGTCTTTATATCACTGTCCCTTGTGCCACTGAACACTTTTAAAGACTGAACACAGACCTCAAGGAACGTTGGTGGTCATCTGCTCCAAATTTCTAAATGAAAAAAGTGAAGCCCAGGAAAGGAAAGGGATGTGTGCTCAACCTTGGCCTGTGAAAACATTCAAATCATTTTACTCCCCTTGGGTTTTCTTTTTATCACTCTTATTTCATAAATTAAGTACCATTCATCTAATATAAGTTCCTTATTGAATACTTCTTTTTATTTTGTAATAATTATAGATTTACAGGAACTTGCAAAAATAGTACAGTGCATCCCATGTACCCTTCACCCAGTTTCCTCCAGTGGCAAGATCTTACATGATTAGTACAACTTCAAAATGAACGTATTGACGGTGGAACAATACTGCCAACAACACTGCAGACTGTACTGGGTTTCGCCGGATTTTACATGCACTCATTTGTGGGTCTATGTAGTTTTAGCACAGATAAAGTAATCAACACCATAATCAAGATACAGAATTATTTCATCGGCACAAAGGAACTCCCGAAGTTTCTCCCTCTATAGTCGCACATATCTCGTATCTCCTCCAGTCCCTAACCCTGGCAAACGCTAATCTGTTCCTCATCTCTATAGTTTTGCAGTCATAGAGTATGTGACCTTTTGAGACTGGCGTTTTCGTTCATCGCAATATGCTCGAGGTCCACCCACATCGTGTAGATCAACAGTCGTCCGTTTCTCTTCACTGCAGGGCAGTATCCGTGGTACAGGTGTTTGCTTTCACCACTCGCTCAGTTGCAGGAGAGCCGAGCTGGCTCCGGGTTTTAGCTGTTATACATAAAGCTGCTAAGAATGTTAGGGATGAGGTTTTGTGCCAACACAGGGTCTCACTTCTTGGGGATGAACGTCCAGGAGTGCAATTGCTGCGTTGTGTGATACCTGTGAGTTGAACTTCGTTAGAAATTTCCAAACTCTCTTCTAGAGAAGCTGTACCATTTAGCATCCCTACAAGCACTGTATGAGATATCCAGTTTGTAGGCTCAACAGCATCTGGTATGTTTACTATTTCTTCTTCAGCCATCCTGATAAATATGTAATCATAATTCATTGTGGTTTTAATTTGCGTCCCCTGATGACTAATAAAGTTCAAGATCTCTTCATGTGCTTACCTGCCATCCACATATCCTCTTTAGTGAAATGTCTATTCATATCTTTTGCTCACTTTCTAATTGGATGGTTTATTGTTGATTTTATATAGTCTAGATTGATCAGATATATCGTTTGCAAATAATTTCCCTCAATAATTTCCGCCTCTTAAATTTTTTACAGAGCAAAAGTGTTTCATTTTGACGAAGTCCAGCATATCAGTTCTTTCCTTTTAGGACTGTGCTTTTGTGGCGGAGGCCAAGAACTCGTTGCCTAGTGCAAGATCCTCATGATTTTTCTCTGATTGTTTTTTCCCTAAAAGCTTTACAATTTTACACCTTTCATCTAAATCCATGATATTTTTTGAATTAATTTCTGTCTAAGGTGTGCAGCTTAGGTCAAAGTTCATTTTTTTGCCTGTGGGTGTCAATCGCTCCAGCGTCGTTTGCTGAAAAGGCTATCTACCCTTACTCCATTGAATTGCTTTCACACATTTGTCGAAATCAGCTGGGCATAAACCACACTGTCTTGATTACTGTAGCTTTATAGTAAGTCTGCAAGTCAGGTAATGTGAGTCTTCCAACTTCTTCAAAATTGATTTAGCTTAATTAATTTTATACCTGGATAATTTCATTTTTCCTAGAGGGAAAGAAAAAAATAGAGAACTGTGGCTGTGGGAAATTACGGAAAAACCAGCATTTACACTCATGTGCTGCAGTAGTGGTTTTTAAACTTTAGTATGCCTTAGAATCAGCTAGGGAGTTCACAAAGATTTCTAGGTTCCACCCCCAGAGATGAAGTTTGACCTCCAAGTGATTCGCGTACAGGTGGACTACACCTGGAAATTTGAAATACAATAATCCAGGGAGAAGCAAGAAGAAAAATCAAAACACAAAACCACCCCTTTGCCACTGTTGTTGAGATTGATTTCTTTCTTCCCACCTCTTCCAATTCCCACTTTAATTTCGAGTAAACAATAGGCTCGACTCTTTTCTGAAGATGTAATTATCATTTGTGGTTATATGTAGAAAGAATAATGCAACAGAACTTGTTAAAACATGATTTTTGTCACGCCCTAAGTCCTAAGTGTTTCTGGAAAACCATATTTATATTATGATGGAAGTCCCTAGGTAAATAGGATCTGTTCAGTAGGAATTTGCTTCAGAGTCAAATATGCTAGAACTCATCTATTCGGTTAGAACGGGCACCCACATAGATTCAACCTTTGATAGGTATCTCAGAATGCCTAATATTTTAGAGACCAAGAAGGAAGACATGAGACATATGGCTCTCGATGATGGCAAAGAGTAGAGGTAGGGTGCTAACGAGTCACCTTCACTTCCTTCCACTACCTACAGTATGCTCATTTACTTGTCCAACATGAGCATCGTAACTACAAGATCGAAACACGAAATGCTCTTCTGCCTCTAGCTTATTCTAGGGACTGTGTCTAAAAATGAACAGAAAGACTTTAAAGTTAAACAAGGGAAAAGTAAACATTTAAAATATACTTCTTGGATATTTCATTACAAGATGTCCGTGCCAACGTACCTTCCGTAGCCTTTAAAACAACTTTACTACTTAAATCGTCTTCATATGCACTTTGTAGGCCAGTTACAGGGAAGAGGATTCACGGAGCCCCAACGACACTTTCAGGAAGACAGCCTGTGCTCAGTGCATGATTAACATCAGTCCACTAGGCTACATGGGGGCTGCTCCGCTGTCTGTCTACACATCAGGTGGGTGAATTTTCAGACCATGCTTAATATACAAATTGAAAACAAAATGTTTACCCCATTGGTCTCCGACTTTATTCGAGAGAAGACAGTTCTTGCAAAAGCTCTTCCTTTTCTTGTTGCAACTCCTGCAAATGCTGTTGGTTTTGCTCCAGTCTGTCCTCCAGCCACTGCAGGAGAGGCCCGCTGACCGCTGACATCTGGCTACACAGGTTCTTGGTGAACACTTCAACGGGACAAATGCACAGATGAGGGAGCACTCTGCCCCTAGCAGCCCCCCAGCCGGGAGCACATAAAGGAGGAGCTGGAGAAGGAAGTGGGACTAGCAGACGATCTTGGATCGCCGGCCAGGGCAGAAACAGAAGAGCCGAACAAGGAAGGCACCTGCTCTGCGGCCTTCCTGACTGTGCCTGGGTCCGGAAGGCGGAGGGAAGCCGGGCTGTGCAGAGAGCAGAAACCGGCTCTTTCCTCCCTCCTGCAGAAGGGCGAAGGGCCACAGGTGTCCCCAGCCCCGGGCCTTCACCCGGTGCGAATGACAAGGGGCCCTGACTCCTAGAGAGCCCAGGAGGAAAATGGCTCAAATGTTTTGCAGATTTAAGAAATAAATACATGAATTCAACTCGCCCGAGAGCTACGCTTTTATTTTTTTTATTTTTTTAATATACTTTATGGTCAAGTTAGCTAACATGCAGTGTGTACAGTCTGGAGCTACTCTTTTCAAATGTGGAAAACAGAGAGACGAAGAGGAAGGGAGCGGCCATCCTTCATGTTCAGCTCGACCGGGAGACAAAGATTCTGCAGTGCTCTTTGTAGAACAAATTCTGCCCAATGGAAACATCTTTTTCTCCCTCCTAACATAGGACTTCTTGAGAATGCCAGTGTAAGACCGTGTGGTGTATCTTCCCAGATACATGTATATGGCATACGCATGTACGTGTGTGCATTTGTACGTATGCTTTTGAATACAAGCCATAGGATTTGGGATGTTCTATTTTGCCACATAACAGCGACATCTTTCTGGTCAGTAAAGATCTGGCTTGCCTTCTTGAGGGCTGCACAATATTCAGCAGAAGTCTTCACTGATGGACATTTCAGTGGCATCCAGTTTTTTGCTATGATAAAGACTGTGATTAATATCCCTTTCGATTTCTTTCTGCGGGGCACCTCGCGGGCTCAGTCGGTTAAGTGTCTGACTCTTGATTTCAGCTCAGGTCATGATCTCATGGTTTGTGAGATCAAGCCCCACATTGGGCTCTGTGCTGATGGTGCTGAGCCTGCTTGGAATTCTCTCTCTTCCCCTCTCTCTATCCCCCTCCTCTGCTAGCACTCTGTCTCTCTCTCTCTCTCTCTCTCTCTCTCTCTCAAAAATAAATAATAAACAATAACAAAGTAATAATAGGGGTGCCTGGGTGGCTCAGTCAGTAAAGCATCTGCTTCGGCTCAGATCATTATCTCATAGCTCGTGAGTTTGAGCCCTGCATCAGGCTCTGTGCTGACAGCTCGGAGCCTGGAGCCTGCTTCCGATTCTGTGTCTCCCCGTCTCTCTGTCCCTTCCCCACTCATGCTCTCTCTCTCAAAAATAAATAAACATTAAAAAAAACTTTTAAAAAGAATGTCTCTTTTGTTTGTCACTGAACCCCAGTGCCTAGAACAGTGCCTAGCCGAGAGCAGCCACTCAGGGTGTTTCTTGAATGAACTCGCAAACAAATGAACTGTCCCAACACTATTTAGTGAAGAATCCATCCTTTCTTACTGATTTGAAGTAATGTATTTCTTAAATATAAATTTTTATAGTCACATGGGCCCATTTCTGGGCTCTGTTCAGTTCTACTGATTTAATTGTTCATTTTTTAAACTTTAAACTACTGTGGCTTTAGGGGCGCCTGGGTGGCTCAGTCGGTTAAGCGTCCGACTTCAGCTCAGGTCATTTCACAGTCCGTGGGTTCGAGCCCCACATCGGGCTCTGTGCTGACAGCTCGGAGCCTGGAGCCTGCTTCCGATTCTGTGTCTCCCTCTCTCTCTCTGCCCCTCCCCCGCTCACTCTCTGTCTCTCTCTCTCAAAATAAAATAAAGACATAAAAAAATTTAAAAAAAATTTAAAAAAATTACTGTGGCTTTAGAGTGTGGCTGCAGATCATATATTACCAACTTTTAACTCTGCCACGTTTTACCCCCAGATAGAAACGATGGGACAGATGTGCTAAGCCATCTCTTCTTTGCCACTCAAAGCAGTGGCCTATAACACTGGAAAGCCTCACCTGCTTCCTCACTGGTGACTTTGGCAGTCACTGGGGAGGACTACACAGAGTGGCCTGGGAGTCAGGGTTCTGCAAAGACGAGGGATGGGAGGGCGGGTGCGTGTGCCGGAGAAAAGAGACTTAGTGCGTATTATTGTACTGAGTTTCTGATCCTTGGCCTTGTGTAGGATTCCTTCTGTGTTTGCTGACATGAAAAGACTTCCTCTTTCATACCCTCCCTTTTATCTGTCCATCCATCTCTTTCAACTCCCACAATAATAGGCTAGAAGTGGTGTGCTGGAACCGGTTTAGATCACCTCAGGAGAGCCAGCTGTTGAAATTTCAGGAAGTCTGCGAGGTGGTCGAGGCCACATTAGTTGTTCGAAATCAGCCATGGTAGGGGCAGTGCGCCATGGAAACTGGCAAACACAAAAACTCAGGGCCCTTCCTCCTCCCTGAGCACTGGTGTTAAACATATATCAGCATACCACCGAGGAAGCTGATCATAAAGCTCGTTCCAGTCTTTTCTCCAGCCTTATTCTAGGTAGCACATGCAGTAAAGGGGCCACAGGGTCCTAAAGAGAAGTTGGGAGTAGGATTAAGGAATGGCAAAGCCCTTGGAAAAGGAAATTCAAGGAGAACTGTACCTATCGCTTCAAGCACTTACACGAAATGTGTTTCTGTCAGCGGAGCAATTAGGGATCAGTGCCTATGTTCTAAAACACAAGTCTTACCTGAGCCATTATGGATCTTGGTTACTGAGTCCAGATGCGTAAGGCTAGAGGGATAAAATAGTTTAGGTCAGTAGCAAAGCAGCAGTGAAGGGAAAACGAAATGGTCATGGACTACAAGACAAGTGATAAACTGCCCTAGGCCTTTGCCAATTGGGTTAGATGAATATGTGTAATTTAAATCACATCATAGTTAAATTTTGCATGATCTGGAGATGTGATTTTCTTCAGAACTTCAAGATGAATCAAAGAGATAATTTGAAATTAATGTGTCTCGCTTCATATAGTACACATTTATTGGGCAACACCCAGCGCTTGGCAACGGGGCTACTAAGATGTTGTAGTTTATTTTGTTTAACAACCAAAAAGTGTCTTTGCCCTTGAAGGATCCAAAGTGCAGCAGGAGAGCAATGAGTGTTAAACAGGCTGGTAACACACTGTGTCCCAGAGACGGGGAAGGAAGGGGGACCCGAGGAGAGAAGAGGGGCCAGGCCTTGTGGAGGAAAGACGAGAGGAGAGGGAGGCCTCTACCTGTGGATCCTCCTATACGCGTCCTGCTCCTCTTGGCACAGGATCTTGGGCAGCTCGACTGCTGATTCAAGGCACACTTTCCCGATGGTTACGTGAGGCACGATATGGATTGGGATTTCAATCCTCTCATACCTGCAAGACGGTCAGTTCAGGTCAGTTGTATGTTTCCAGCTTTAGTTTGGTGTAATTGACAAAAAAGGAATTATATGCATTTAAGGTGTAGGAACTGATATTTTGACATTGATATTTTGAGTAGAATGATCACCACACTCAAGCTAATTAACATATCCATCACCTCACATAGTTACCATTCTTTCTGTATGTGGTAAGAATGCTTAAGATCTACCTTCTTAGAAAATGTCAAGTATACAACACAGGATTGTTAACTGTACTCACCATGCTGTGCATTCGATCTCCAGAACTCATCGTCCTGAAACTTTGTACCCTTTGACCAACACGTCCTCATTTTCCCCTGCAACGCTCCTGCCGTGGCGGCCACCATTCTACTCTCTGCTTCAATGAGTTTGACTATTTTCATTTATTTCAATTCATCCACTCACAGAACTTAAGGTTGGTTTTGTATCTGGACTATGGTGAATAATACTTCAATGAATATGGGAGCGCAGATATCATTTTGAGATCCATATTTTACTTACTTTGGATATATAACAAGAAGGGGGTTAGTTTTTAATGCTGAATTGTCATAATCATAAGTTTTCTATAGTCCTAATAGAAATTTTAGGATACGCCATACTCAGAGATTAGACAGTCCTGTCATTCATTTATTAGCTCAACTTCAAAGTGGACTGAGTTCAAACTGAGCTCATCTGGGGAGCAAATTAGAAGCACAGTTGCGGAGTCAATATTCTCTACTCTCCTAGAAAATCTGAAGCCACTTTCATAAACTTAATGGAAGACCTGAGAGCATAAGGTGCTTATGCTTATTCCCCAGACAAGGGGAAAAGAGGAAGAGCTAATTAACGCTGGTTTGGGTTGAGAAGTTGCCAGTGGCGTTGAACACATTGATCACAAAGCCTGGGGAAGAGTAACTGCGGACTCTTCAATGCTTCATCAGATTCATTATGTAGATGGGCTTACTCATATCAATTCTCATTTGTTCTAACTCAGTGTTCACCAGTGGCCCTCACTTCCCATTCTCTCCCCAGGGAGGGAAATAGGTAAGAAATTCACAAATACTTGTATTTTCATGCTAGAGTGGGAGAAACAAACATGCTTGTTACTGAGGCCAACCAATCTACCTCAAACCTACTTCTCACCCCAAATACACCTAAACTCCACCTAATGGGGCGTTCAGTGGAGCATCCGGGTTGAGGGCCACTGACACTGTGGGGCCTCACTGGCACATGGCAGAGCAGCATCATAAGATCTAGCTCCCCTCTCTCTTACCCACCCAGCAGAATGTGTCTGGGCTCTAGACCGCAACATAGCCAGGACACAAATAACGGGGAATTACAGGCACCCCTCCTCACATCCAAGTAGTCAGGGAGAAATTCATGAAAGTATGCCCTAGCTGCTTTTGGTCTGTAGAAGGCTCTTTGCAGTAATACACAGTGACTGTTATTAGTTTTTATAAATATTTATTTATTTATTTATTTTAATGTTTATTTCTTGAAAGAGAGAGAAAGAGAGAAATAGTGCAAGCTGGGGAGGGGCTGAGGGAGGGAGGGGAGAGAGAGAGAGAGAGAGAGAGAGAGAGAGAATCCAAAGCAGGCTCCAGGCTCTGAGCTGTCAGCACTGAGCCTGACGTGGGGCTTGAACCCACAGACTGCAAGATCATGACCTGAGCCGAAGTCAGATACTTAACCAACTGAGCCACCAGGCGCCCCCTTTATTTATTTTGAGAGAGGCAGAGAAAAAGAGTACAAGCAGGGGAGAGGCAGAGGGAGAGGGATTGAGAGAATCCCAAGCAGGCTCCACACTGTCAGCCCAGAGCCCGACATGAGGCTTGAACTCACGAACCATGAGATCATGACCTGAGCCAAAAAGAAGAGTCGGACAGTTAACCAACTGAGCCACCCATGCACCCCACAGTGACTGTTATTAATGATGATTCCAAAAACGTGGAAGAAGTCAATGTCCAGCTACTGTAAGGCTATTTAATAGGGTTTCCTACTGAGTTTGTCGGGACCATGAGCAGAAATGGTTCCAGTGGCCCACTGGGACTGGACACACATTTTCATAAACTCCTACTGGAAATAGCTGGAGCCTCTGTCAGTGCACTCAAGACTGCAATCCCACGACCCGTGTAGGAGGAGATGCAAAGCTTAGGACAGAGACCCTGCTTCTGCTACTGAACTGCAGGTGGGCCTGGAACAGCGGGGGGTCTGAGCTGCACCGGAAGTGGATTTTGTACAGTGCGGGACTGTGACTGTATTTTCTCTTCCTTAGGATTTTCTCAATAACATTCCCTTTTCTGTAGCTTACAGTATATAATCCATATGCCATACAAAACATGTGCTAATTAGTAGTTTATGTTACTGGATTAGCCTTCAAATATACAAACAATAAAAAGAGTGGCAATGGAAAAAACAAATCCAAAAAAAGAATCTCATGTATACCCAACTTCCTTGTCATCTCTGACCCTCCAACATGCTGTTTCCTCTACCTGGAGTTTTCCCCCCAAGTTTTACTTGGCTAACTTTTACTCATCCATCACAAACCAGCTTAAGAATGCTTTCTTCAAATACCATACAATTTCACTTATATGTGGAATCTAAAAAACAAAATAAATGAGCAAAACGAAACTAACAGATACAGGAAACAGAGTGGTAATTGCCAGAGGGGAAGGGGTTGGGGGGATGGGCAGAATGAATGAAGGGGATCAAGAGGTACAGACTTCAAGTTATAAAATAAATAAGTCCTGGGGATGTAATGTACAGTATGGTGACTATAGTCAATAATACTGAACTGCATATTTGAAAGTTGCTAAGAGAATTGATCTTGAAAGTTCTCATGACAAGAAAAATAATTAATAAAATTAACAAACCTTTAGCCAGACTTATCAAAAAGAAAGGAGAAAGGACCCAAATGAATAAAATCACAAATGAAAGAGGAGAAATAACAACCAACACCACACAAATATAAACAATTATAAGAGAATATTATGGAAAACTATATGCCAACAAATCTGGAAGAAATGGATAAGTTCCTAGAAACCTATAAACTACCAAAACTGAAATAGGAAAAAATAGAAAACTTGAACAGACCCATAACCAGCAAAGAAATTGAATTAGTAATCAAAATCTCCCAGCAAACAAAAGTCCAGGGTCAGACGGCTAGACAGGCGAATTCTACCAAACATTTAAAGAAGAGTTAATACCTATTCTTCTCAAACTATTCCAAAAAATAGAAATGGAAGAAAAAAACCTTCCAAATTCATTCTGTGAGGCCAGCAATTACCCTGATACCAAAACCAGACAAAGACTCCAGTAATGGAATATTACTCGGCCATGAGAAAGAATGAAATCCTGCCATCTGTAACAACGGGGATGGAACTGGAGGGTGTTATGCTGAGTGAAGTAAGTCAGCCAGACAAAGACAGATATCATATGTTTTCACTCATACGTAGAATCTGAGAAACTTAACAGAAGACCATGGGGGAAGCGAAGGGGAAAAAATAGTTACAAACCGAGGGGGAGGCAAACCATAAGAGACTCTTAAATACACAGAACTGAGGGTTGATGCGGGGTCAGGGGAGAGGGGGAAATGGGTGATGGGCATTGAGGGGGGCACTTGTTGGGATGAGCACTGGGTTTTGTATGTAAGCGATGAATCATAGGAATCTACTCCCAAGCCAAGAGTACACTGTATACACTGTATGTTAGCCAACTTGACAATAAATTATGTTTTTAAAAAAAGAATGACAACGAAGATGGATGCAAAAATTCTCAATAAAATACTTGCAAACCAAATCCAACAATACATTTAAAAAATCATTCACCACTATCAAGTGCGGTTTATTCCTGGGCTGCAAGGGTGGTTCAATGATCACAAATCAATCATGATAACCACATTAGTAAAAGAAAGGGTAACAACCACGTGATCATTTCAGTAGATGCACAAAACGAATTTGACGAAGTACAACATCCATTCATGATGAAAACCCTCAACAAATTAGGTTTAGAGGAAACATACCTCAACATAATAAAGCCCGTATAAGAAAAAACTCACATCTAATATCATCCTCAATGGGAAAACCTGAGAGCTTTTCCTCTACGTTCAGGCACAAGACAAGGATGTCCATTCTCACCACTGTTATTTAACAGAGTACTGGAAGTCCTAGCCTCAGCAATCGACGACAAAAAGAAATGAAAGGCATCCAATTAGGCAAGGAAGACGTAAAACATTCACTATTTGCAGATGACATGACACTCTGTATAGAAAACCCGTAAGACTCCACCAGAAAAGTGCTAGAACTGATATATGAGTGAAGTCACAGGATACAAAATCAGCATACAGAAATCGGTTACATTTCTATGCATCAATAATGAAGCAGCAGAAAGAGAAATTAAGTAATCCTATCTATCTATCTATCTATCTATCTACCTATCTAACTATTTGTTGGAGAGAGAGAGAGAGCACACAAGTGGTGGAGAGAGGCAGTGGGAGAGTGAAAGAGAATTCCAAGCAGGTTCCACGCTGAGCATGCAGCCCAATGCAGGGCTTGATCCCACGACCCTGGGATAAATGGTCCGAGCCAAAGTCAAGAGTTGGATGCTCAACCGACTGAGCCACACAGGCACCCCGGAATCAATCCCCTTTATAATTATACCAAAAATAATAAAATACATAGGAATAAACCTAACCAAAGAGGTGAAAGACCTGTACTCTGAAAACTATAAAACACTGATGAAAGAAACTGAAGACATCACAAAGACCTGGAAAGACATTCCACACTTATGGATCAGAAGAATATTGTTAAAATGTCTATAATACCCAAAACAATCTACACATTTCATGCAATCCCTATCAAAATAACACAGCATTTTTCACAGGGCTAGAACAAATCATCCTAAAATGTGTGTGGAACCATAAAAAACCACAAATAACCAAAGCAACCTTGAAAAAGCAAAGTATAGCTGGACGCATCACAATTCCGGACTTCAAGTTATGGTACAAAGCTGTAGTCATCAACACAATATGGTACTGGCACAAAAATAGACACATAGATCAATATAACAGAATAGAAAACCCAGATGTGAACTCACAACTATATGGTCAATTAATCTTTGACAAAGCAAGAAAGAATATCCAATGGAAAAAAGACAGTCACTTCAACAACTGGTTTTCGGAAAACTGGACCGCAACAAGCAAAAGAATGAAACTGGACCACTTTCTTACACCATACACAAAAATAAATTCAAAATGGATGAAAGATCTAAGTGTGAGACAGGAAACCATAAAAATCCTAGAGAACACAGGCAGTAACTTCTTTGACCTCAGACATAGCAACTTCTTACTAGACACGTCGCCGGAGGCAAAAGAAACAAAAGCAAAAATGAACTATTGTGACTTCATCAAGGTAAAAAAGCTTCTGCATAACAAAGGAAACAATCAACAAAACTAAAAGGCAACCTATGGAATGGGAGAAGATATTTGCAAATGACATGTCTGATAAAGGGTTAGTATGCAAAATATAAAGGACTTATAAAACTCAACATCCAATAAATGAATATAATCCAATTAAAATGGGTAGAAGACATGAATACACATTTTCCAAAGAAGACACCCAGATGGCCAACAGACACATGAAAAGATGCTCAACATCACTGATCATCAGAGAAATACAAATCACAACTACAATGAGACATCACCTCACACCTGTCAGAGTGGCTAAAATCAACAACACAAGAAACAACAGGTATTGGCGAGGATGTGGAGAAAGGGGAACCCTCTTGCACTGTTGGTGGGAATGCAAACTGGTGTCTCCACTGTGGAAAGCAGTACAGAGGTTCCTCAAAGAGTTTCAAATAGAACTACCTATGGTCCACCAATTGCACTACTAAGTATTTACCCAAGGAATACAAAAATACTAATACAAAGGGCATCATGACTCTGATGTTTATAGTAGCATTATCTACAATAGTCAAAATATAGAAACAGCCCAAGTGTCCATCAACTGATAAATGGATAAAGAAGTGGTACACACACACACACACACACACACACACAATGGAATATTACTTGGCCATAAAAAAGAATGAAATCTTGCCATGTCAATGACATGGATGGAGCTAGGGTGCATTACACGAAGCAAAATAAGTCAGAGAAAGACAAATACCATATGCTTTCACTCATACGTGGAATCAAAGAAACAAAACAAAAGGGCAAAGTGAAAAAGAGAGAGAGAGAGAGAGAGAGAGAGAGAGAAACCAAGAAACAGACTCAACTACAGAGAATACACTGAGGGTCACCAGAGGGGAGGTAGGTGGGGGATCAGTGAACTAGGTGATGGGGATGAAGGAGTGCACTTGTGGTGATGAGCACCAGGTGTTGTATGGAGTGTTGAATTACTATGTAGTACACATGAAACTAAGATTACACTGTATGTTAAATACCTGGAATTTAAATTAAAACTTGAAAAAATAAAATAAGAGGAAAAATCTCGGTCAAAACATACCAAAAACAACAAAAGTGAAATAGTGGACTTCCTAAGCCCTGATCCTGCTCTTGCTATGACTGCAACCCCTGCTGTATTACTGCTCCCATGTACCTGATGTAGTTCTGCCCAGTCTCTTCAGTTTTAGCCTTCCTGAATCTTTGTATTTTGTTTGACTCTTGTATAGAACATAGAGTTGGTTTTGTCTTTAGTATCTAATTTTAAAACCATTTTCTTTAATAGGCAAGTTCATCTAATTACGAGATAAATAATTCCTGGGGATGTGATGTGCAACATGATGACTATAGTTAACAATACTATATTATAGGGGCACCTGGGTGGCTCAGTCAGGTGAGCGTCAGACTCTTGTTTTTGGCTCAGGTCATGATCTCACAGTTCCCTGGATCAAGTCCCACATCAGGCTCTGCACTGACAGCTGAAGCCTGCTTAGGATTCTCCCTCTCTCTCCCTCCACCCCTCTCCCCCACTTGCATGCTCTGTCTCTTGCTCTCTAAAACAAACAAAAACAATATTGTATATGTTTGAAAGTTACCAAGAGAGTACATCTTAAAAGTTTTCATCACACACACGAAAGAAACAATTTGTAACTATGCAAGGTGGCCCATGTTAACTAAACTTGTGCCACTTATTTTGCAATATATACACATATCAAATCATTATGCTCTATACCTGAAACTTATATAATGTTCTGCTAATTATATCTCAATAAAACTGAAAAATAAATAAATAAATAACCTGTGGATTAGTGAGGAAATCAAAAGGAAAATTACAAAATATTTTGAACTGAATAAAATTGCAACCAGCAAGATTTGTGGATACAACTAAAGGAATACTTGGAAATGTACACAAATTTATATAGAAAAAAAGAAAATAGATCTCGAATAAACTCAGTTTCCATTCACCTTAAAATAATAGAAAAAAGAACAAGTGAAGCTCAAAGTAAGCAAAAAGAGGGCGCCTGGGTGGCTCAGTTGGTTAAACGTCTATCTTCAGCTCAGGTCATGATCTTGCAGTTTGTGAGTTCAAATCCTGCATCAGATGGGCTTGAGCCCTGCTTTGGATGAACATGAGCCTCACTTCTCTCTCTCTCTCTCTCTCTCTCTCTCTCTCTCTCTCTTTCTCTCTCTCTCTCTCTCTCCCCCTCATGGGATTCTCTCTCTCTCTCCCTCTCTCTCTCCCTCCTCTCTCTCTCCACCCTCACTTACTTGCACCCTCTCTCTCAATTAAAACACAAAGTAAGCAAAAAGAAGGAAATAACATATGAGAGTTGATATAAATGGAACAGTACACAGAAAAAAAATAGAGAAAACCAATGAAACCAAAGGTTATTCTTTGAGATATCAAGTAAAATTATTACTTCTACTCAGTAGATTTATCAGAAAAGAGAAACAAATTACAAATAGTAATGAGAGAGATGACATCACTATGATTTTACAGATAATAAACAATAAAAGAGATTATCCTAACAACTTTATGCCAATAAATTCAACCACTTAGAGGAAATGAATAAGTCCTTTGAAAGACACAAATTACCAAAGCTTATTCAAGAAGTAGTATATAACCTGAATAGCCCTATATCTATTAAATAAATCAAATTGGTCGTTAAAAATCTTCCCACAATGAATACTCCAGGCCCAGAAGGTTTGACTGGTGAATTCTACCAAATACTTAAGGAAGAAAGAATATCAATTCTACAAAAAACTCTCCCATTAAATTGAAAAGGAGGCAATACTGCTGAACTTGCTTTCTGAAGCCAGCATTTCTCTTATACCAAAGCCAGAGAAAGACTTTACAAGAAAACTACAAACGAATATCTCTCATGTATATAAAATTGTGAACAAAATTTTAGCAAATCAAATCTAGCAGTACATAAAATGGATTATTCATCATGAATGATAAGAGTTTTTTTCCAGAAATGCAAAGTTGGTTTGGCAATCAAAAGAAAATCAGTCAATGTAATTCATCAATATTAACAGACTAAAAAAGAAAAGCACTATAGGATCATCTTAATAGATACAAATAAGCATTTGATAAAATGCAACATTTATTATTGATGAAAAAGAGAACTCTCAGTAAACTAGGAATAGAAAGAAACTTCCTCAAATCAATAAGGGGAAAAAACCTTCAAGTAACATCTTCCCCCAACATCTTCTTTGGGGAAGACTGAATGATTTCCCCAAAGATCGGGAACGGAGCTACAATGACTTCTCTCACCAGTTGTATTCAGAAGTTTACTAGAAGTTCCAACGAGTGCAGTAAGGTAAGAAAAATAAACAGAAAGCATCCAGATTAGAAAGAAAGAAGTGAAACTGCCCTTATTCACAGATGACAATCTATGTGGGTAATCCAATGAACTCTTCAAAATAGGTATTAAAATTAAATAAATATAGCAAGGTAGGAATAAACTCAATATACAAAATCAATTGTATTTTTATATAGTAACAATGAACAATAGGAAATTGAAATTAAAGCAATAGCATTTACAAAAGGATAAAAGATATGAATTGTGTACGGATAAATCTGACAAAAGATATGCAAGACTTGTATGCTGAAACCTACAAAGCATTATTGAGAAAATTGAAGACCTAAAATAAATGGAGAGATATACCATGTTCATAGATTGGAACACTCAATATTATTAAGATGTCAATTCTCTCCCAAATCAATATTCAATATAATCCCAATCAAAAATATCAGCAGGCTGTTTTGGAAAACAGTCTGGCAATTTCTTAAAAAGTTAAGTATGCATGTACCATATAAATCAGCCAGTCTGTTCCTAAGTATCTCTCCAAGGGAAGAGACAGCACATATCCCACAAAGACTTGTACACAGAGGTTCAAAGTAGCTTTATTTGTAATAAACCAAGACTGCAGTTAACTCAAATGTCTATCAACAAGCAAAGGGATAAACAAATTATGATAATATTTACACAATTTAATACTTTTCTGTAATAAAAGGTGTAAACTACTGATACATGCCATAACATGGATGAATCTCAAAATAATTCTGGTGTATGAAATGCAACAGACAAAAAGAGTATATATTCTATGATTCTATATATATGTATATTTTCCCATAGAAAATGCAAACTACTCTACAATGACCACAGATCAGGGTTTCCTGGGGTTGGAGGAGGGACAGGGAGTGATGAGAGGGAGGAATTACAAAGGGACACTAAGAACATTTTGAGGGTGATGGATATTTTCATTATCTTGATTGTGGTGATGGTATATACAAGTGTGCACATGTGAAAACTTACGAAATTATATACTTTTGCTTTAAGAAATGTATTTTTTGATCTTTACGTCATTTTATTTTTAATATAATTTATTGTCAAACTGGCAAATTATAACTTTAAACGTGCGTAGTTTACTGTATGTCAATATACCTCAATAAAGCTGTTAAAAAATAAAAGGAACCAGGGCTCCTTGGAGAAATGCTGAATCCAGGGCCGAATCCAGGAAAGAACAAGATGAAGGTGGAACATCTTGTGCCAAACAATCAAGCAGTATTCAAACAATAAGGAGAACTTGGCAAAAGAACATGGGAGGAGCTTCCACTGGTTGAATGTGAAACAATGTGTGCCTCAAAATTGCTAATGATAATAATGGATTAGAACCTATTGAATAAAATAAGAATACAGATACACACATGAATATAAATAAATAAATGAGGGGCGCCTGGGTGGCTCAGTTGGTTAAGTGCCTGACTTCAGCTCAGGTCATGATCTCATGGTTTGTGGGTTCGAGCTCTGCATTGGGCTCTCTGCTGTCAGCACAGAGCTGCTTCTCTGTCCCCCTCTCTCTCAGCCTCTCCTCTGCTTGCACGTGCATGCACATATTTTCCCTCTCTAAAATAAACAAGCCTTAAAAAATTTTAATAAATAAACGAATAAATAAACAAATGGGCAGGGAAAGCCCTTCCTGGGAGTAGAATGCCAACTGGTAAATGTAAAAGGAATGATGGAATTAGAACACTGCTTTTGAGAAACATCTTAGTAAATAAATAATTTAGGAGAGAATCATTGATGAATGCTAAAAGTCCCCACAATATACTTATTAATTTCAAGGGAAGAATAGTAACCTTATAGTGGAAAAACCTCATAGACACTACCTTAAGCATCTGGTCAAAGTTGAAACCACCAGCAATGGGACGAATTGATACCACGTGCCTCTTGATACAAATCACTGAGAAGAATACAACATCACTTCTGTGGTGTTATTGCCAAAAGGGCTTAATCTGAATCTTATTATGATAAAATGTAAAAAAAAATTCAAAATGAGGGACATTTTCCCAAATAACTGGCTTACAGTCTTAAAAAATACTGTGTTCACAGAATACAGAAGAATGGTTTCAGATCAAAGGAGACTACAGAGTCACGATAATGACATGCAGTGTGTGAAGCTGCAATACTGGACCAAAATAAAGTGGTTTTTCCTGCTATAAGGAATGTTATTAGGAAAACTGGTAAAATTTGAATACTATCTGTGGATTAGGTAATAGTATTGTATGAATTTTAATGTCCTGAAATTGGCTATTTTATTTTTGTTATGAAAGAGAATATACCAGTTCTTTAGGAAATGTCCATCATGTGTGTAACTTACTCTCCCATGGTTCAGGAAAAACTATCCATAGGTATAAAGAAAAAAAAATGATAATGGAAATATGACAAATTTTTGACATTTGAGGAATCTGGGTAAAGGATACACAGGAATCCTTTGCACTATTCTTGCAACTTTTCTGTAAATTTGAAATTATTTTTAAAAAAGAATGTTAAAAAACATTAAGAGAAATAACCAAAAGAATCAAAGCAGTGAATACAACTTCTAAAACAGAAAAAACAGAAAACTCAGCCAGTGTAACAAATGGCAGGAAACATAAAAAGAATTAAATAGAAAGCATGGCAAACAGAAGGCAATAAAGGTCACTGCAGGAACACTGCCACATAGATGAGCCATGATAATAAAGTGAATGCATTACACTCCCCTATTAATAGACAGATGTTTTGATTGTTTAAAACCAAATAACTCAAGATCTTGCTATATTCTATTTACAAGAAACACACCTGAAACAAAATAACTGAGGAAGGTTGAGAATAAAAGTTATAAACGGAAAATGCTACTAACAAGCACTACAACATGCAACAGGCAGTTGCAGAGACTGCTGACTAATCTAAATGTCCAGTGTCACCTTCCTCCGTGGTAACAGAATGCCAATTTTTAGCCAAGGCAAAGCTACCTGACAGGCCTCCCTGGTAGCATAGGGGTGGCTACTTCACTAAGTTCTGCCAATGGGAAGGAGATGGAATTGTTTTCTGGGACTTCTGAGGTCACTTATTAGAAACTGGCTGAGCTAGGACGGGCGCCTTTTTGCCCTCCTACCTTTCCTCTTCCTTCTGGCCCTCAAGGGAGATGTGCTGGCTGGAACTCCAGAAGTCTCGTGGACCATGAGGGGACCTTAGGATGGAAACCATATACCAAGATGGTAAAGCAGAAGATAGGAGCCTGGGTCCCTGATGACATCACAGAGCCCTGGAATATCCATCTCCAGACTTCCACCCAAGAAAGAAATCATCTTTCGTGTTTAAACTGTTATTTATTAATTATTTTCCTAATATATGTAGTTCAACCTAAACCTGACAGGAACAATAATATTCTCTAGAAATATTTGAAGGCATACATAAATAAATGCACAAATGGGCAAAGGAGGCTATTTCCTATTTTATGATGGGAAACACAACAGGACCATATAATAGTTATGAACCTTTATATGCTCTTTATGCAATAACAATACAGCTTCAAAATATATGAAGCTAACGCTGACTAAGATATACAAGCGGATGGGAAGTCTATATACATCTGTCTCAGATACGTTTAATCAAACCCGCAAACTATGAGAAAGGATATAAGGATCATTACCACATAACTTAACCAGCTTATTCTAACTGGGATATAAAGGACTTAGACCCAAGGGGCAATATGCATATTTTTTTTTATCTCGATGAAAAAGCCACAAAATTTGGCCATGTTTTAAGTCAGGGGTCCAGCAAACTTTTTATGAAAAGTCCAGACAGTAAATGTTTTAAGGCCACAGAGTCTCTGTCACAGCCACTCAGCTGTGCAGTTGAAACCAGTAAACAAATGAGTGTAACTGTGTTCTGATAAAACTTCATTTCCAAAATAGGCACCAGGCCCGTGTGCCCTACAGGCTGTTGTCTGTGAACCTCTTTTCTAGGTAACAAAGGAAATAGCAAAAAAATTCCATAAAGCCATATCACAGAGGCCACAGTTACCATAATGTGTTAAAAATTAAATAGCAAAAAACAAAAACAAAACAAAACAAACAAACAAAAACCCATCCCCTCCCAGATTGACAAATCTGGAAATTTTTAAATGCACTTCTAAATAACTCTTAGGTTGAAGAGAAAAGAAAGACTGGCAACACAAATCAGAAGTAAAACAAACAAACAAAAGCCACTGGAACTACCACACATCGAAACCTCTGGAATGAGGCCAACATGAGGAGGAATATGTGTAGCCTTAGAAGTATTTATCAGAAAACAAGGGAGATGGAAAATGAGCCTAGTTTTTGCCTCATGAATTTAGGATAAAAATAATAAGAACAACACAGCAACAGAAAAATGTATATGAAATAGAAGGAAGAAATTAATGAAGAGAAAAGCAGAAATTTTTTAAAAAGCTAAGAAATTGAATTGATCCAGAGAACTTAAAGCTGGACCTTTGAAAAAACCAACAAAATAGATAAGCCTCAGGCAACAGAAACAAGAAAAAAATAGAAAACGCAACTAAAGAGCACCAGCAATGGAAAAGGGGACATACTTAAAGAAACAGATCACACAATCATGCACTCAAGAAATAGTTACTGAATGTCTACGATGTGGCAGGCCCTGCTCTAGGCACTAGTGAATGAGACAGTCTAGATCCCCACAATTATGGAGGTAACAATCTAATGGGGGAAAGAGACTGTAAAATAATAAATGAATAACTAATTTACATTAGGGATAAAAGCTACAAAGAAAATTAAACAGATTTTTAAAATAAACTACATATATCCTCAAGTCCAAAGAATGGTCAACGGACAAAATGGACAATTTTCTAAGAAATTATAAATTACCATCATTGACAAATACTGCATGATTCCACTTATATGAGGCATCTAACACAGTCGAACTCATAGAAGCAGAGAATACAATAGTGGTTGCCAGGGGACAGGGGTAGGGATAAGGGGGGTTGTTATTCAAGGGGCACAAAGCTTCGGTTCCGCTACATGAATAAGTTCTAAAGATCTGCTGTACGACACGGTGCCTACAGTTAACAATAAGGGACAGTGCATTTCAAAATCTGTTAAGAGAGTAGATCTCATGTTCTCTTCTTACCACAAAAACAAAATAAAATAAATTTTAAAAACCCACAAAGGACACAAGGAAACTTCAGAGGAACTGGATGTGTCTATTACCTTGATTGTGGTGATGCTGTCACATCTATTTACATATGTCCAAACTCATCAAATTGTATACATTAAATATGTACAGTTCTTTGTATGTCAATTATGCCTTGATAAAGCTGTTTAAAAAATGAACAATGAACAAACAAGCAAGACAAAAATGGCACTGTGCAGCTAAAATAAGGTCTTAAAGATTAAGGTGGTTAAAATCCCCCAGAACACTGAATGGGTGCCATAATTTTCATCGTTTGAGGGTCTCTCCGTTATATAACGTGTGATAACATTCTAGATCATGTGTAACCCAATAAAGTCAGAAGCAAAACGTTTAAAGCAGAGTAAGATGACAAGGATAACGCTCAGGAACCCAAACAAAGGTGTCTACGGCCACACCACCCTGAACGTTGCCTGATCTCGTCTGCTCTCGGAAGCTAAGCAGGCTCGGGCCTGGTTAGTACTTGGATGGGAGGAATCCAAACAAAGGACGAGAATGATCATCTACTTCTAGCCCAATCAGAGTTTATTCCTGGGGGTGCCTGGGTGGCTCAGCTGCTTAAGCGCCCGACTCCTGATTTCTGCTCAGGTCATGATCTCCCAGTTCATGAGACTGAGCCCCGTGTCGGGCTCTGTGCTGACAGCAGGGAGCCTGTTTGGGCTTCTCTCCCTCTCTATCTGCCCCTCCCCCGCGCTCGCTCTCTCTCTCTCTCTCTCTCTCTCTCAAAATAAGTAAATAAATATTAAAAAACTTATTTCTATGAGGACAGAAGCAGTGCTTCTACTGATGATTTTGATGATCTTGTCAGTGCCCTTCTTAAGTTAAATAGATTTGGGCCTTGACGTTCTCAGAAGGAGACACAAGGGTAAGCTTTGGCCCTGCACTTGCCCAGCTGCGTGGTCTTGAATGAGCCACTTTATTTCCACAGACTCAAATTTAAGAAAGACACTCAATGAGGGACCTTTTTTAATTTTTTTAAATTTATTTTTATTTATTTTTGAGAGACAGAGAGAGACAGCACAAGCAGGGGAGGGTCAGAGAGAGAGGGACATATAGAATCCACAGACAGGCTCCAGGCTCTGAGCTAGCTGTCAGCACAGAGCCCGACGCGGGGCTCGAACCCACAAACTGTGAGATCATGACCTGAGCTGAAGTCGGACGCTCAACCGACTGAGCCACCCAGGCGCCCCTGTAAGTGGCCTTTTAAAGCACCTTAGGCTCTAGTGACTGAGAATTCAATTCTTCTCTTTTTTTCCATTATAGTAGCACTTCTTTTTTTTTTAAAGTTCTTCTCTTTTTTGTTTTTAAAATTTCTTTATGTTTTTATTTATTATTGAGACAGAGAGAAACAGAGCACGAGTGGGGGAGGGGCAGAGAGAGAGGGAGACACAGAATCCGAAGCAGGCTCCAGGCTCTGAGCCGTCGGCACAGAGCCCGATGCGGGGCTCAAACCCACGAGCCGTGAGATCATGACCTGAGCCGAAGTCGGACGCTTAACCGACTGAGCCACCCAGGCGCCCCTATAGTAGCACTTCTTTACAGGATTAGCACCAATTACTGAGAACGCAAGGGCAAACACCTTCTGAAACTGCTGGAACTAACATGGAGAATAATTTCCAGCTAAAAAGTTTTCCCTCCAACAATGCACTCCCAAATAGATTTTTCTGACCACTAATCTTCACCATCCTACAAAAATAAGTTTGTTCTTAATACTTAAAATGGTTATAATTAAATCATTCAGAAGTTCAGAGGAAACCAGTGCTTTGTACTTCAATGAACAGTTTTATTGAGGTATCATGGTGAGAAATATAAAATACATTAAATAAATAATTTTAAAGAGAGGTTCAATTGTGGGCGAGATGAGAACACAAGAGTTCCTCTCTCACCAAGTTTCAAGTATACGATATTTCTAACTATAGTCACATTGCTGTATATTGGCTCTCCAGAATTTATCTTGCATAACTGAATCTTTGTACCCTTTGACCGACATCTCCCCATTTCCCCCACCTCTTAGCCCCAGCAACCACCACTCTACTCTCTACTCCCTGCTGCTAGGACTTTGACTATTTTAGATTGCATATATAAGTGAGATAATTCAGTATCTATCTTCTGGCTTATTTCACGTAGCATAATGTCCTCCAGGTTCATCCATGTTGTTGAAAATATCAAGATTTTCCTTCTACATTAAGGCTCAATCATAGTCCTTGTGTGTGTGTGTGTGTGTGTGTGTGTGTGTGTACACCCTTGATAATTAGTGACGTTGAGCACCTTTTCAAATACCTGTTGACCACTTGTAGGTCTTCTTTTGAGAAATCTAAAGTCCTTTGCATATTTAATAGCAACATGGATGGAACTTGAGGGTATTATGCTAAGTGAAATAAGTCAAGCAGAGAAAGACAGATACCATATGTTTTCACTCATATGTGGAACAGGAGAAACTTAATGGGGGACTATCGGGGAGGGGAAGGGGAAAAAATAGTTAAGGAGAGGAAGGGAGGCAAACCATAAGAGACACTTAAATACTGAGAACAAACTGAGGGTTGATGGGGTTGGGGGAGAGGGGAAAATGGGTGATGGGCATGGAGGAGGACACTTGTTGGGATGAGCACTGGGTGTTATATGGAAACCAACTAGTCAATAAACTATCTTTGAAAAAAATAAAATAAAAGACTATTAACATTTTCAAAAAACATAAGTAATCCATTTTGGGTTGATTTTTCTATATGCTGTGATTAAAGGGTCCAATTTCATTTTTCTACATGTGGATATCCAGTTTTTCAAAATCATTTATTCATTTTATTGTGTATTCTTGGCATGCTTGTTGAAGATCAGCCGACCACAGATGGGTGGATTTATTTCTAGGCCTTTCAATTCTGTTCCATTGATCTAGAAGTCAATTTTTATATCTGCATCATATTTTTGATTACAGTGGCTTTGAAATACATTTACAAATCACTAAGTGTGATGCCTCCACCTTCATTCTTGTTCAGGATTGCTTTAGCTATTTGGGGTCTTTTGTGATTCCATAAGACTTTACGATTGTTTTTTCTATTTCTGTAAAAAATGCCATTAGGATTTTAATAGAGAATGCACCGATCTTTAGGTCGCTTTCAGTAATATGCGCATTTAACAATATTAATTCTTCCAATCCATGAACATGGCATGTCTTTCCATTTACCTGTGTCTTTAATTTCCTTCATTAATGTTTCTATAATTTTCAGTGTACAAGTCTTTGACTTTGGTTAAGGTTATACCTGAGTATTTTATTCTTTTTGTTGGTATTTTTATGAACGAGATTGCATTATTAATTCCATTTTTGGATAGTTCGTTGTTTGTGTATAGAAATGCAGCTGATTTTAATATATTGGGTCTGTATTCTGCAACTTGATGGAATGTATTCGTTCTAATCAGTTTTTTGTTGTTGTGTTGAGTCTTTAGGATTTTCAACATATGTGATCATGTCATCTGTGATCTGAGATAAATTTGACTCCTGATTTGGATACCTTTTCTTTCTCTCATATGATTGCTCCAACACATCCAGTACTACGTTGAATAGAAGTGGCAAGAGTGGACATCTTTGCCTTGTACTGAATCTTAGAGGGAGTGTTTTCAAATTTCCCCCCATTGATTATATGTTAGCTGTGGGATTTTCATGTGTGGCCATTATTGCATTAAGTTCCTTCTCTACCGATTTTGTCGATTTGTTAATGCTTTTTTCTCCATCAGTTGAGGTGATCATGTGGTTGTAACCTTTCATTCTGTTAATATCATGTATCAAACCGATTTATTTGCATATGTTGAAGCATCCTTATATCCCAGGGATAAATCACACGCGCACACCTGTTAATGGCGTATAACCCTTTTAATGTGCTGTTGAATTCTGTTTGATGGCATTTTACATAAGATGTTTGCATCTCAGGGCGCCTCTGTAGCTGTTAAGCGTCTGACGTGTGATTTCGGCTCAGGTAATGATCTAACAGTTCGTGAGCTTGAGCCCTGAATCAGGTTCTGCACTGGCAGCGTGGAGCCTGCTGCTTGGGATTCTGTCTCCCGCTCTCTCTGCCCCTCCCCCACTTGCTATTTCTCTCTCAAAATAAACAAAAATATTTGCATCCCTACTCATTAGCATATTCACCTGTATTATTCTCTTCTTGTGGTAGCTTTGTGTGGCTTTCATTTCTTGATTTGCCTCCAACACATCTGGAATAAAAGCAACTGGTCTAAATATCCTCTAAGTATCTTTCTTAGTACACAAAAGGCCTAAGTTTTAGCTGGGTGCATTGACTCTAAGATAAAAATGTTTCTTAGCATCTCTTGCAGCTAGTTGTTACTGTACACCTGCTAGCTAATAAGACATTTACAAAAGAGTTATATGTACTACCTGGAAGATTGCTTAAAAAGAAGGGGATCTGTTTTAAAAACTTCCTTCCATTTGATGTTTAGAGTATCATGGTAAGTCTGAACATTTATCATCCTTCTTGGGCTATTTGGAGACCCTGTAAATGGAGTAACAAGATGGAAGATGCCTGTTTCCCCTAATAACAGCCATGTAGTGTCTACGTGTTGACTTCTTTTCTGTGACGGAGAAGTTAACTTTACTTAAGGTACTATTTTTGCAGTTTCTGCTTAGTTGCCAACCAAATGTAATTTTAACTGATACAACCTAATAAATTTTTATACACCCATTATGAACCTAAATAAAAACATTCTGATTATTTGACTTTAATTTTGTGGCTATGAACATAGGGCTTACTTAACCCAAGGAATCTATCCATATATAACCCAAGGACTGTATCCATGTATAAATGCTAGACCTGAAAAAATGTATGGAAAGGTTTTTGACTTTATTAGTGATCAACAAAATGCAAACTAAAGCCACAATGCAACACTACTATGCACTCACCAGAATGGCAAAAAAAAAAAAGAATAAGACACACGGTACCAATTATTGGCACGGATGTGGAAGAAGCAACTCTCCAATATTGCTGTTAGGAGTGAGACTTTGGGAAACTGTTGGCGTTATCCATTAAAGCTGAACATACACATATATATTCCACTCCTCAGTACGCACCGAACAGAAATGTTCAACAAATGTCCACATGTTCACAACAAGAATATTCATAGCAGCACAACCGGTAAGAGTCTTTTAAAAACTGGAACTCTCTCTCAATAATAGAATGAATACACTGTGATACACTTACACAATGGAATACTTACACAGCAATGAGAATAACAACATGGATGAATCTCATAAACAACACTGGTTGAAAGAAACTAGACAGGGACGCCCGGGTGGCTCAGCTAGTTGAGCGACCAACTCTTGATTTCAGCTCAGGTCATGATCCCAGGGTCCTGGGATCGAGCCCTACATCGGGCTCCACGCTGAACGTGGAGCCTGCCTAAGAGTCTCTTTCTCCCTCTGCCTTTCTCCCCTGCTTGCACACACTGTAAAATAAAAATAGTTTAAAAATCTAGACACAAAAGAGTACACATTGTATTATTCCATTTATATATGGCTCAAAAACAGGAGAAAGTAACCTATCGAGTTAGAAGTCAAGATGATAGAAATTCAGGATTCTAACAAAAACGTGTGGCCACAGAGCCATGTTCTTATTTATTATGATATATTGTCTTTCCAGAAAAGAGAAAAAAATCCAACTCATTTTAAAACTTAATAAAATAATCCTGAAACCAAAACCAGACAAGAGAAATCCAAGACAAGAATACTTTAGGCTACTCTCATTTATGGACATAGATGCAACATTTTAAGCCAAATATTAACAAACAGGATTTCCTTTGTATCAACACATCATGGTAAAGCAGGGTTTATCTCAGGAATGCAACCACGGTTTACTGTTTAAAAAGCTTTCAATGTAATTTTGCCTTTTTTGCATAATTGCTCTTTTGAGAAAAAAAGCTTTCCCTGTAAATAATTAACTAAATGGGAAAACAGCCTCATTATAAATTCAGGACATGAGAAGCAGGCATTTGATAAAACTAGAGACACTCATGATTAAAAATCCTCAGCAAACTAGAAATTTCCTTAAGTTAAGGAAGGAAGAGAAGATGTCTACCACAAAATCATAACATCCACACTTGACAGGACATCAGAAGTATTCCCGTTACAGTCCAAAAAAAGGTGATGTTTGCCACTCAAATCTGCCGCTCAACTTTCATACGTACGTCCATACCAATGAGATAAGAATGCTCCTGATAGTTGGCAGGTGATTATGATCAACAACCTAGAAAAATACATAGCACCTCTATAGCAGGAATAACCATCCAGAATTTATACTAGAAAAAGGAAAAAAAGTCCTATTGAGAAAAGCAACGAAAACTATGAACATAATGAGAACTACTGTAGTGTAGATTTGTCTCCTCCTTGTTCTGGAAATAGTCCTGTGACAACAGGATTACCAAAACGCTTTCTCCTTCAAGGTGAGGAAATGACCTAAGATTAGGTTTCTAGTTCAGTTCCCCTGAAACCTGAGAAAGCCGGACCGTCGGGTGTGCGACCAAGCGGGCCTGGCTTCTGATAAAACGTCCTGGGTGGTTTCCTGCACCTGGGTTAGGAGGGTACAAGTAAGAGCCACAGCTGAAGCTTCTTGTTCCCGGGCCCGGGCCCTGGCACGGGGACAGGATGGAGTGGCCGAGAATCATGGACACAGGACTTCTAAGCCACCGTGGCCCCCACTCTCCCCCATCCCCACCCCATATGCTCTAATTCCTTCACATGATTTTCCCAAAGTTACACACTTGGTTAAAGGTGCCTTCCGGACTCAAAAGAGGCTGGCTGGCTTACGGCCGCGTGCCCTCAGCCACTGCCTGTTTCCATGTCACTTTGTGGCCACAAATCAGTGCCGTGTGGGGACAACAAGAGATCTGAGTACAAGAGGTTAACTAAGTTAAAAGTTCCAGATGAAACGGAAATGATCAAAGAAAACACTTAAGCCTACACTTATGGTCTTGAGGAAAAGAAAGGTCTTTGAAAGAAGAGGGACAAAAGGCATAAATAAAATGATAACAAAGCCAGTCTGGAGGTAAATATTTGCAACACACCTGACAGAGGATAAAATTTCCAGAACATATTAAGAAATCATGCGAATCAGCATAAAAAAAAACCAACAACTCTATAGAGGCTGTCAGATTGACAAAAATTAATATGACATTCAGAATGGCCCTGTATGCCAGTTTTGAGCAAGTCTCAATCTCTGAACTCATTTCCTCATCAGTAAAAGGGGGCACAGGGTTGTAGGGAAAATTAAATGAAAGGAGGCACATCAAGAACCTGACAGTTTTCATTAGCAAGAACTTTTGTCAATGTCTTCCCAACATCTATGGTTTTTCTCCCCTAATCCGTTGATGTAATGAAGTACATTACATTTAGATTTCCTGAAGCTGAAGGAACCTCGTACTTGTGGATTAAACTGAACTTGTTCACTCTGTATTATTCCCTAATAACACTATTATATTAGATTTGTTGGTATTTTATTCTGAAGTTTTACATCTATAAGTGATACTGGTCAGTAGTTTCCTTTTTCTTCTTGTTTTTATATATTTATTTTTGAGAGACAGACAGACAGACAGACAACATGAGTGGGGGAGGGCAGAGAGAGAGAGAGAGAGAGAAAGAAAGAGAGAGAGAGAGAGAGAGACAGAATCCGAAGCAGGCTCCAGGCTCTGAGCTGTCAGCACAGAGCCCGACATGGGGCTGGAGCCCACGAACTTCAAGATCATGACCCGAGCTGAAGTTGGACGCTTAACCAACTGAGCCCCCCAGGCGCCCCAGTGGTTTTCTTTTTCGATGCTACCTCTAATCAGGTTTTGGGGTTAAAACTATTCTAGTTATTTTAAAAAATTGGGGAACTTTTAACCTTTCTAAATGGTCTGGGAAAATGTGTAAGTTCAAGTAGAACCATCAGTCCTTCAAAGGTTGCTCAGAATTCAGCTGTAAATCCACATAAACCTGATGCCTTTTAAAATCATAGATCCTTAATCACCATTTTCGGTCTCAGCTCTGCTAATTGCACCAAAAAAAGGTTTTCTATTTTTAAATCAACTTTGGTATATTTTCCTAAGAAATCATCCATTTCCTTTGGATTTGCAAATAATTTGTCACAAATGTACTAGTGACTTATAACTTATTTTTTTTTTAATTTTGTCATATAGTCAAAAGTGTGGGGAGTACAGTTCAAAGAATTTTAACACATAGATTCCAGGAACCACTTTAACAAGCATACATTTTCCATCAACCACCCTAAAAAACTCCCTCACGGTGTCCCTTTATACTCATATCCTGTCCCCCATCCATAAGCCCTCGTAACCACTGATTTGTTCTCTATTCCTGTAATTTTGTCTTTTTCAGAATACCATACAAATGCAATCATACAGCAGGTAGCCTTTTCAGACTGCCTTCTTCCACCCAGGCCCCGCAATTCTTACACGTTGTTGCCTATATCGAAAATTCAGTCCTTTTTATTGTTGAGTAGTTCTCCATTGTCGTAGAGTTTGGTCATCCACTCACCTATCGAAGGAATCTGGTTGTTTCTACTTTATGGCAGTTATGATAAAGCTGCTATAAACATGCATACAGGGTTGTGTGTGAAATTGTGTTCATTTCTCTGTGGCAGATGACAAGAAGTCACATGCTTCTCTGAAGTGACTGTATCATTGTGCCACCTTGCCAGCACTTGGTTCTGTGTATGTTTTAGTGACTCTCCTAGGGATGTAGGGCTACCTCATCATGGCTTCCATTTTCATTTTCCTTAATAGCTAGTGATGGTCACCATCTTCTCATGTGCTTTTTTGCTATTCTTATGTGCTTGCTGAAGTATCAGTTCGTGACTTTTGTCCGTTTCTTAATTGGGTTGTTCGCTTTTTTGTTGAATTTTGAGAGTTCTTTATATAGTCTAGATACAAGTCTATTGTCAGATATGTGATTTGCTCATTCTGTAGTCTTTTTATTCTCTTGAAAGTTTCTTTCACTCAGCAAAGTTTTAAATTTTGATGAAGTCTCATTTATCAAATTTTTCTTTTATGGAAGTACTTTTGGGTCCATGTATAAGCTGTTGGCAAACCAAACATCAGATTTTCTCTTTTCCTATAAAACTTTCATAGGTTTATGTTTTCTATTTGGACGTATGATCCCCTTTTGTACGAAGTTTGATATAAGGTTTAGATTGACATTATTTTGTATATGGTAGTCTAACTGTCTAATGCCATTTGTAGAAATGCTATCCTTTCTTCACTGTTAGCTTTTTCGATTTTGTGTAACAGCGATTGGCCATCTTTGTGTGGATCTATTTCTGAACCACATTCTGTTCCACTGATCTAGGTATTGATCCCTTAACCAGTACCAGTTATTGTAGTTTCATAGCAAGACTTAAAATTGGGTAGTGCAATTCCTCCGATCTTATTCTTCCATTTCAAAATTGTTTTAAGTTATGCAAGTTCTTTTGCTTTTCCATATAAATTTTAGAATCGGTTTGTCTTTACAGAAAAAAATCTTGCTGAAACTTTTATTGCTATTATTCTAAATTTATAGATTAATTTGATAACTAAAATCTTTATTATGTTGAGTCTTCTGATCCACAAACATGGTATGTATTTACATTTAATTAGGTGTTCTTTCATTTCTCTCATCAATGTTTTATGGTTTTAAGCATAAACATTTGATACATGTTTTGATAAATTTACACTTATTTCATTTTTGGAAATATAAATAGTCCTGTTAACATTTTGTTTCTAATTTTATATTACTAACATATACAAACATGATTGATATTATGCATTCACACTGTGTTCTGTGACACCAATTATTAGTTCTAGGAATTTCTTTGATTCCTTGGGGTTTTCTATGTAAACAACCATGCCCTATGCAAAAAGGGATTAATTTATTTATTCCTTTCCAGTGTATGGCTTGTATTTCTTGCATTATTGCACTGGCTAAGACTTCCAGTACAGAAAGTGGACTTTTCTCAGCACCATATTATTTCTACTCTACTTCATATTATTTCTACTCTACTTCTGGGACCATAATGACATCACAGACCTTTTAATCTAAAGGTCTCTCTGGCTCTGTTCTTTTTTTAAATTGAGGTAAAATTCAGAAAACATAAAATTCATCACTTTAACCATTCTTAAATGTGTGACTCAGTGACATTTTGTACATTCAGTGTTGTTGCAACCATTACCACTAATTCCATATTTTCATCACCCCAAAAAGAAAGCCCATACCTATCCAGGAGTCACTTCCTGTTATGGCCTAAATTGTGCCCTCCCCCATTTATGTTGAAGCCCTAATGACCAGAACCACAGAATGTGGCTGTATTAGGAGAGAGGCCTTTAAAGGGGGTGATTAAAGTAAACGTGGCCATTAAGTCAGGCCCAAATCCTGTCTGACCAGTGCCCTGATATGAAGGGGAAATTTGGGCACACAAAATGACACCAAGCGTGTGTCCACATACATAGAAGAAATGTCATGTGAAGAGACAGTGAGAAGGCAGCCAGCCATCTGCAAGCCAAGGAGAGAGGCCTGAGGAGAAATCAAACCTGCCAACATCTAGCCTCCAGAATTGTAAGAAAATACATCTCTGTTGTTTAAGCCACCCAGCCTGTGATAATTTTTTATGGCAGGGATAATAATGAACAAATATATTCTCAATATGCCTCTCTTCGCTAATCTACTTTTTGTCTCTACAGATTTGCCTATTCTGGATATTTTGTACCATGTGGCTTTTTGTATCAGGCTTCTTTCACTTAGCAGGTAATCAGGGTTCATCCATATTCTAGTACTTATCGGCACTTCACTCCTTTTTATAACTGAAAATCCCCATTGTATGGATACACTACATTTTCTTTATCCATTTATCAGTTGATGGACATGAGGGCTGTTTCTACTTTTTGTCTACTATGAAAAACGCTGCTATCAGCATTCAAATATAAGTTTTTATTTGAACACTTCTTTTCAATTCTCTTTGGTATAAACCTAAGAGTAGATTGCTAGGTCATATGTTAATTCTATATCTAAACTGTTGAGGAATCACCAAACTTTTCCACTTTCTCCACAGCCTTGGTGACACGTTATTTTCCATTAAAAAAAATTATAGCTAACCAGTAGGTAGGAAATAGTATGTAATCATTATGGTTTTTATTTGTATTTCCCTAAAGACTAATGATGTTGGGCAGCTTTTTATGTGCTTATTGGCCATTTATATACCCTCCTTGGAGAAATGTCTACTCAAGTCCTTTGCCCATTTGAAAAAAATCGAGACGAAATTCATAGAACATAAAATTAACCATTGTAAAGTGAGTAATTCAGGACTTAGTACATGCACAATTTTGTGGGACCACAACCCCTAACTAGCTCCAAGACATTTCATCACCCCAAAATAAAACACCATATTCATTAAATACCCGCGACCCAGTCTTCTCTCCCTTCAGCCCATGCCAACCACCAATTTGCTGTCTCTTGGATTTAGCTATTCTGAATACTTCATATAAATGAAATCATACAATAGGTGACCTTTTGTGTTTGGCTTCTATCACTTAGCATAATGTTTTCGAGATTTCTCCATGCTGTGGTGGTTGGCACTTCATTCCTTTTCTATCCTTTTCTATGGGTGAGTAGTATTCCATTGGATATACAGTGGACCCTTAAACAACATGGGTTTGAACTGTGTGGATACACTTATAAACAGATTTTTTTTCTGATAAATATACTACAGTATTATAAATGTATTCTCTCTTTCTTATGATTTTATTAACATTTTCTTTTCTGTAGCTTACTTCACTGTAAGAATACAGTATATAATACATATACAAAATATGTGTTAAATCACTGTTTATGTCATCAGTAAGATTTCTGGTCAATAGTAGGCTATTAGGAGTTGAGTTTTGGGGGAGTCAAAAGTTATACTGCATGGGGAGTTGGCACCCTTAATCCACATGCTGTTCAAGGGACAATCAAACTGTAGTTAGCTAATCCATTCATCAGTTGATGAACATTTGGGTTGTTTCCATCTTTTGGCTATTGTGAATACTGCTGCTATGAATATTCACGTACAAGCATATACTTGAGTGTATGCTTTTAATTCCTTTGGGTATGTACCTAGGAATACAATTACTTGATCATAAGATAATTCTATTTTTAACTTTTTGGAAAAACCACCAAACTGTTTTCCACAGTGGCCATACCATTTTACATTCTGACCAGCAACATCTGAAGGTTCCAATTTCTCCACACCTTTGCCAACTTATTTTGCATTTAAAAAATTATGCTCGGGGCCCCTGGGTAGCTCAGTCAGTTAGGCATCCGACTTCGGCTCAGGTCATGATCTTGCAGTTTGTGAGTTCGAGCCCCGCGTCGGGCTCTGTGCTGACAGCTTGGAGCCTGGAGCCTGCTTCAGATTCTGTGTCTCCTTCTCTCTCTGGCCCTCCCCTACTTGAGCTCTGTCTCTCAAAAATAAATAAATGTTAAAAAATTTTTAAAAGTTATGCTCAACTTAGCCAACGTGAGGTGGTATCCCATTTTAGTTTTGATTTGCATTTTCCAAATGACTAATGATGTTGAGCATTTTATCATGTACTTGCTGGCCATTTGTACATCCTTTTTAGAAAGGTCTATTCAGATCCTTTGCCCATGTTTAAGTTCAGTTGTTTGTCATTTTGACGTTGAGCTGTAAGACTTCCTTACATACTCTGAATGCTAGAGCCATAATAGATATGACTTGCAAATATTTTCTCCTATTCTGTAGCTTGTCCTTCCACTTTCTTGATAATGTCTTTTGAGGCACAAGAGTCTTTAATTTTTTTAAATCCACTTGATATTTTCTTTTGTTATTTATGCTTTTGGTTCCATCTCAAATCTAATGTTTTCTTCTAAGTGTTTTATGGTTTCAGCTCTTCTATTTAGGTCATTGATCTATTTTAAGTTGTCAATCAATTGGCCATAGGTATACAGGTTTACTTCTGGACTCTTAATTCTATTCCACTGATTTATATGTCTATACTTATGCCAGATCCACACTGTTTTGGTTACTGAAGCTTTGTAGTAAGTTTTGAAATCTGAAGTGTGATTCCTCCAACTTTGTTCTTTTTCAATATTCTATAAATTTTAGGATCATCTTTTCCATTTCTGTAAAAAGGGCCATTAGAATTTTAATAGGTATTGTATGAATCTGTAGGTCTCTTTGGGAAGTACTGCCACCTTAATCATATTGAATCTTCTTCCAATCTATGAACATGGGATGCCTTTTGATTTATTTAGGTGTTCTTTAATTTCTTTCAGCAGTATATTCTATTTTTAACTTTACAAGTCTCTCTCTTCCTTGGTTAAATCTTTTCCTCAGTATTTTATTATTCTGGATGCCACTATAAATGGAATTGTTTCCTTAATTTCCTATTTGGATTGTTGCTTGCTGGTGTGCAGAAATACAACTGATTTTTGTATGTTGATTTTGAACACTGCAGCTTTCCTGAATTTATTATCTCTAATAGCTTTGGGGGACTTTTTTGGGATTTTCTATATATATAGGATCATGTCATCTTCAA